>MSJI02000031.1:0-22285 GCA_001931905.2 Cladosporium sp. IMV 00045
ATAACATATGCTAGAGTCGTGAATCATCCGCACAGGTGTGCATGGGATGTGTTTTTGGTAGAAAGTCAGGTTGCAAAGTTTACTAGTGGAATGCAGCAGATCGTTGAGAGCGTATGTGGCAGCCAAGCTTTCCGACTCCATACTTACCAATCCACCCCGAATCTGAACGGCGGAATATTGTTATTAGATTTTAATCTTGGATGCCTGCATATTTCCCATAAACTTGCGAATTTCCTAATCCCTGTCAGTGGGAGCCAAGGTTACACCAGCGAAAACCCTAACCCTAAAGGCTCGCTGGTGTAACCGGGTTATATAGCTGGTGTAACCAGGATATACCGGCTAAGGGACAGTTAGACATTGGATCATTACCGGCGACCATGCGCAAATGGGTTCCGATGGCATGGTGTTCATTATGGGGAGGTACAAAGACTTGATCATCAGCGGAGGAGAGAACATCTCACCCTTAAAAGTGGAGCGGGTACTTAATGCCTGTAAAGGTGTCCAAAAGGTCGGCGAATCAATTTCGAAAAGCTTTGCCGCAACTGACATGCCTGCCAGACTCATGTCTTCGGACTGCCAGACGAAATCGAAGGCGAGGTCATCGCAGCGGTCATCGAGAGGAAGGAACAGGCATCGGTCAGTACTCATGAGTTACGAAACACTGTGAGAGAACAACTGGGGAGTAGCAGCATACCAAAAGTTATGCTGGACCTGCAGCACGACCTGGAGCAAAAAAAAGTACCCCAGACGTCCTCCGGTAAAGTTCAGAAGAATGAGCTCAAGAACACCGTCTCAGCCTTTTTGCAGAATAGCCGAGACGGCAAGGCAGGGTATCCGATGACGGAAAATACTGCAGAGAAGTTGACAAACATCTGGGCGCAGGTTTTGTATCGCAATCCTGCAGATTTCGACCCTGACGCTTCTCTTGAAGGGGACGTCGATAGTCTTGGCAGCATAAGATTTTGCAGTCTAGTCGGTCGGCACTTGAAGAAGAAGATTACGATCCAAGATATGAAAGAACGTAACACCATCGCTGCTCAGGCACAGCTGCTCAACTCCCGGGAGACCCCGATTGAGCCGACTAGACAGACGAAAAGGATTGGACCGCCGGATGTGAACGACAGGTGCTTTGGGGGTAGCAGAGCCCGACTGCAGGAGTGCAAAACAGCGGCAAACGATCTTCTGGAACCTCTGGGTCTCAACTGGCAATCCGATGTGCAAGATGTCATTGTTGTCAACCCCTGGGGTAGTGTGCTGATGAAGAGACTGCGGCCGCAGTCTTGGAACCATCGCCAGTCGTACTACACACCCAACGTCGACGCAGAAGCTTTAGAGCGAGCGATGAGGTCTGCGTTGGAATCGCATGACATGCTTCGCACGTGTGCAGTCATCCAAACTAGTGAAAGCCAGCAGTATCAGCTCGTCGTTCGTCCGTGTGCAAAGTGGTTCGAGCAGATGATCCGAACAGGCTTTCGAGTCGGAACAGCTGAAGACTTGAAGAGTTTTCACCTTGACGATCCGGAGCTCGACTTTGCCGCATTCCCAGGACCTTTGTTCCGCCTCAGCATAGCTGCTGTCGATGCTGGCGGATCTGGTATCGTCATCAATGCTAATCACAGCTGTTTCGACGCCTTATCTATCGAGATGTTCCTTGAAGATCTGGATATCACAATCTCCAGGGAGCGCGGATTCAACAAGTCGGTTGAGATAAGTCGCGACTCGTTCAAAGATTTCGCAGATGCATTGAGCATGGCGAGAGGGAATGATACGCTGCAAGCTGAGGTTGAACAAGCTGCAAATCGCTTAAAGGGCATTTCGACGTATGCCAACGCTTTGTGGCCGAAGCAGCGCGCCCCTGAATGGTTCAAAGGCAATGACTCCGGCTGGTCTCACTACGACGGGCGACCAGGATCATCTGACGAGCGACCGAAGCTCAACGGACCAGACAGCTCAGGCGTTTATGGTATTTCTCGGTCCATGCAGACGCCGGATCGGAGTGTTTTCGCGCTGCCAGTGCTGTTCAAGGCGGCACTTTCTCTCTTCAACATGATCCAAACCTCAACTCCTCGAGCGGTGTTCTGTCAGTTCGAGGCTGGGCGGCATTGGCCCGCACGGCAGGACAGCATCGAGGCAACAGGCCTGGCAGATCCCATGAACATCGCCGGACCCACATACGAAGCCGTCATCACCAACAGCGAGCTGAAGCCCCGAGACACAGTCAAAAGCTTCCTGCAACGCATGCAAGATGAGCAAGAGAGCCTCAGCAGCACGGCGCATGCTCCCTTGGACGCCATCAAGACCGAGCTCCGCAAGGATCGCAAAGACGGGAGTCCGGGCCATCAAGACGCCGAACTTTTCGACGACCTACTGCGGCGGCAGGTGTTCAACTGGCTCCCTCCGACAAGGCGAGACTTCAAAGAGATCGAGGTAATCCAAGTGACTAGCAGGTCAGATGTTGGCATTTTGTGGAATTTCCGAGCGGAGAGCGAAAAAGTCACCGTCAACGCCAGTTATGATGATGCTCAACTCAGGGATGAAGAGGTTGAGAAGTCGATTGGTGTGATTTTTAGAGTCGCTAGGCATCTGATAGATTACATGGAAGGTGAAGAGAAACTTTGGGAGGCATTGGAAAGGTGGAAAGCTGATGGGAAGTTTTTGGTTTATGAGCAGTAGATGACAGCTTACGTGCTGAATACACTGCCCACGTACTATACTCAAGGCAACGAATCTGGACCAATTCAAAAGCATGTAATACTATTGATTTGCAATAGATGTATTGCGATCATCTTGCTACACCTTCGCAGGCGTAGTTGCTCGCTCGGTTCCTTGCTCCTGCTGTCGCTGCTTCTCCATCTTCTTTACTTTCTCACATTGTCGCCAAGGATACAACAATGCAACTCCGGACACAGCCATAATTACCGCCGAAAAGACCTGCGCCTTCACAAAATCTTCCCCCTTCACCAGTGCCCCGGCCGAAGGACCGCCAACCAAAATACCCATACCTACGCACATCAGAATCATACCCAAGCGGGTCCCGAAGACCGACAAGTCTGGCGAGATCGGCTTAAGAGTGACGCAGACTGGGTTGCAAGTGATGAACACTCCGGTGAAGAATCCGTAGAGGACTACAAACACGATGAAGCCGCCGAGATCGCGCACACCAATCCAGCCGAATAATACCGCTGAGCTCGTGAATGTGCTGGCGACCAGGACGGGAAAGGGTCCGGTCTTGTCGGCAATCAGCGAAGGGAACGTGCGTCCGAACGCCGATGCAGAGTTCAGGACAGCGACCATATAGTACGCCAGGTCTGGAGATAGATCGAGATGCCTGCTGCCGTAGGTCGGGAGGAAGAACACAGGCACGTAGAAAGCGAGGAATTGGAGGAGGCCTGCAAGGGCAAACAGCACAAAAGTGGGTTCGGTGAAGGCTTTCGGCCGGAAGAGTGCTCGTCGAATCTTGGGCGGGTCGCGGAGTTTGAAACAACGGGACGACTTTGAAATCTTTTGTGAGATCGAGAAGAAGATCGCTAGAGCAATAATTGTGAGAAACAAGTTTAGGAAGCCAAGAATCCGAGCTGTCCATGGAAAGCCAAGAGAAGAAATCAGCCGGCGAATCATAATGGGATATATCACGCCGCCTGGGAACTGTCAGCAATGTCCACGTTCAAGTACACGTATGGCGTCAACATACCTACACTCGTTCCAGTCGAAGCCAGCCCTACGGCGATAGCTCTGTGCTTTGCGAAGCTCACGCTCACCACGCTGAGAGCCGGCGTGTAGGCAAGGCCAGCACTTAATCCCATGAGAACACCCTGTGCCAGAAACACTTGGTAATACTCTGTACAGAGGCTCAGCAACATGGGCCCCACGACAAGACCTAAGGACGCTAGTATCAACAATACCCGTAGCCATCCACGGTCGCAGAGCGGTCCAGCAATGACACCAGTCGTTATCAGTAGCGATGCTTGCACGCTTCCGATCCATGATATTGTCGAGGAGGAATGATTTGATAGTAAATCGTTCAGGTAGAAGGACTGAAAGGCTCCGTACCCCAGCGATGGTCCCCAAGCCGCAATGAAGATCAAAAACGCTGCGAGGACTCGAAACCATGCTATTGGCGGGTCCAGTCTTTCTTGCGGCGGCTGGACGCTGCCTCTGTCATGGTTTGGTTTTGACATGGCTTGTCTGTTTCACCTGACTGAGGCGGTATTGTTGAAATGCTGTGATCACAGCAGAGTGCTAAGGGCTTTATGGCTCTCGAAGGAGTTTCGGCCCGAGTCGCTTCCTGTCTTTCATCGTGCGTCGCACATAGCTCAAACTATGATCCACATTTTTCCCGCTCTACGTCTTACTTCAAAGTCCGATCGATTGAGTGTTGATCTTTTACATCGTCTTGCATTGGCCCCATTTGGATTGAGTGGGTCTACAAATAAGTTGGTCGTTGGAGGATCGCGGGAGTTAGGTTCCTGCGAGTAATGAGCTTCCCCGTGGATTGTTGTTATGAGGTGATCCACCGGTTCCACCCTTGGCAATGTTAGATCAGGGGATTGATGGTTATGAATAAGCTAGATTGTCCCCTAAGATAGATCAGTCAATCTAACTGGGTTCACTACTTTCCACAAGGATTCGGCGGAACGGAGCCAATGGCCACAGTGGGTCTCCTACGACGGCACGGATGAGCGTGTCTTTCAAGGGACCGTGACTGAGTGACTGTTCGTGACGTAATAGATCTAGGCTCACATCAGAACTCCTGAAATCGCACAGTGCTTTGATGATGCAATGTGGATACCTTGTGCTAATGACGAACAGTCGAGTGAACAACCGAGTTGGCAATGCTGGTGATGTCCAAGAATCCCTCAAGAGGAATTTGGTGATTCTTGATGGAATGGTGAGCCCAAGGAAAATTGATATCGATTCGCTCGGCTGATCTCCCAAGCGACAAGACGACGACCATCTTTTGTTTATTCACATTCGCCATTTACATACCACAATATGGCTCGAGCCGACCTTCGTGGGCGTTCCATCGACTGTGCCAGCAAGTCTCTCCATGATCTGCTACACGAGACATCGGAGCAATATCCGGACGAAATCGCTCTAGCATGCCTTCATCAGAGCCCAGATTATTTATCTTCGCCAGCAAAACCTCGATCGAAAGACAAGCCATGGCTACGCTGGACTCATGCAGAGCTCGCCTGCGCAGGTCGGGCCCTGGCAAAACGACTTCGGGCAAACGCCATCCAGCCTGGAACCAATGTAGCGTTCGTCGCCGGAAGCGGCGTTGAGTATCACATCGTTCTGCGAGCATGTCTGGAACTGCGTTGCGTCTTCGCGCCGATGAACGTCAACGTTGTCGAACGCGAAAAGGAATTCCAGCATCTCCTGAGCATCATTGATCCATCTGTAGTAATAGCGCAGTCAGTAGACATTGCAACCACGGTCGATAGAGCTCTACCCAAAGGTTGCAAACTTCGATTTACCCTCGATCAGGCGGTGGACGGAGAACAGGGCCAGAGGGCGTGGAACAATCTGGAACGGTATCTTGCCAGCAAAACTCCGCAGGATGACTGGGTCATGAGGGACGGCGCCGATGCTTCTGAGCGTGATCCGGACGACATCATTTTGCTCCTCAGTACGAGTGGAACGACGAGCCTGCCCAAAGGCTGTCCATTAAGTAGCCGGAACCTAGTGTCCGCTGCCTTTGGCATGGGCGAAGTCTTCGAGATTGATGGGGCTAGCGTGGCTCTGAATCATATGCCGCTGTCTCATGGTATGTCCCTCTCCTCAGCCCACATCATGAGAATGCCGTCGCCGCTGACCTTTGTTTTCCCAGTCTTCGGGTTCTATTTCATCGTTCACTACCATATCAAAGGTGGAAGAGTCGTCCATCCATCCGCCGCTTTTGACGCTGCGAGCTCAATTCGCGCTATCATCGACGAGAAGTGTACAGATATTCCCGGCGTACCAGCTGTGTTCTCCCAAATCAGGAACCATCCGACATTCCAGCGACCACCGCCAGGTCAAATCCGCCACGTGGGAACCGGAGCCACTCGCATCCTCCCGGGCGACATCACGGACATCGTCGACGCTTTCGGCCCAAGAATGATCACTATAGGGTACGGTCTGACCGAGACCGGGATTGCCATGTTCACCACACATCATGCTGGGAAGCAGGAGGAGAAGTTCTGTGTTACGCCCTCCTGCAAGATCAAGGTCTGCCTTCCGGAAACGGGCGAAATTGCTGGCCCCGACGAAGCCGGAGAGATCCATGTCGGTGGCGAAGGCGTGATATCCTCATACTGGCTTGCGCCCCAACAAGAAGTCAGCGATCCCTTTTACACAGACTCTCACGGCAGGTGGATGAAGACGGGCGACCAAGGCACTATGGCAGAATCTGGTAGCATTTTCATCACTGGGCGATACAAGGAACTCATCATCCGCGGCGGCGAGAACATCTCCCCGGTCGCCATTGAAGCTGCGTTGTTAGACGAGCTAAAGATCCTCGTAGAGGTGGTCGGATATCCCGACGAAATTGCCGGCGAGGTACCTGTGGCAGTTTTGAAAAGTTCCGCGAGCCAAGAGGCGAGCCACGAGCACATTCGACAAATCGTGCTGGAACGCTTTGGTCCTCGATGGGCGTTGAGCAATATCACGGATATAACCAATCTCGGTGTTGAGGATTACCCAAGAACGGCGTCTGGGAAAGTGCAGAAACAGACATTGAAGGGGATGGTACAGAAATATCTTGACGAGCAGACCAAGGCGAGCGAAGAACCACTTGCTAGTCAAACCCTCCAGGATACTCTCTGCGGGACTTGGGCGAGCCTACTAGGCATTCCGAAAACTGCCATCACGTCCGATACGAAGGTCACGCAGTTGACCGACAGCTTGATCATTGCGAAGTTTCCAAGCGTGCTGCGAAAAAGACTGCCAGAAATGAGCTTGACCATGCAGGACATCCTCGACAACCCAACTATCTCAGCCCAGGCACAATTTCTGGAGCGGTCTGGTGCCTCTGGAAAAGATCGCTCGGAAAGCGATTACAACTTTGACGATATGCATGAATCGCCTCGCAAAGGCCCGCCAGGCACAGGGGATATCGTCGCCGCGCACGGGGATTTGAAACGCTTTGGGGAGATTCGAGTGCTATGCGAAGAAGCTCTCAAACCTCTAGGTTTCGGTTGGGACGATGTCGAGGACATAATCCCGGCATACAGCTACTTGGAGCACTTCCTGCGCCGAACGCGAGATCAAGCGAATACACACAGGTACAGCTGGACCGCAAAATGCTCCGCAAAAGAACTCCGTGCGGCCCTTGAGAAAATCCTGGAGAAATACGCCACCCTCAGATCAATGGCGATAAAGTACGATGGCCAGTTTTTTTTTGTGGCGATGAAAACAAAGAGTGACTGGTTCAGACGGGTCATTGCGGGGAATGAGGAAGTCGGCAAGGCTGCTACTGTTCAGGATTTTGTCGTGAAAGCCCTCGAGGACCCGAAGTTAGACGTTGTGGCTTTTCCAGGACCGCTGACGAGATTTGTAGTGGCCGATATTGAAGAGACGGGTGGAGCGGGTATAACCATTACCTGTGTGCATGCTGCTTTTGACGGGGTCAGCTTTCCAATGTTTGTCAACGACCTCGATCTCGCGTCAAACCATAGTGGGCAGAGTCCAGAGAATATCCCGAAGAGACTCCCATATAAGCCATGGGCGGACACATACTACTCACTACAGCAAAGCCCTTTGGCGCAGGAGGCAATCGCTTTCCATACCACTCGGCTGTTGGATGCAGGCATCGCCTCGGCTTCGTCGTCTTTGTTCCCACCGCAGAGGGCAGATGGATGGTTTAGGGGAAGCACGGCTGGTTGGCCGCCGGCCGCGTTTGGAGCAGAGAGGAAAAGACTGGATATCGATCCTGAGACACCAACGCTATTGAGCCAGGCCTGCAATGTTCCAAACGCACCACAGATCAAGCGCCAGCACAACATTGAGACAGTCATTATTTTCAAGACCGCTTTGGCCATCCTAAATGCCAGACGGACCGGGACCAACCTCGCGGCTTTTACCAGCTATCAAGCATCCAGGTCATGGCCATTCATGCCAAAATGGCAGAACTCCAGAATGCCCTCTGCCATGCACGTGCAAGGCCCAACCGTGCAGGTCGCGACGAATATTGTGCCGCTTAGGCACCAAGAGAAGATTCTCGAGCTGCTGCTGCGGTTGCAGGAAGAGCAAGAGTTGCTGACGCAGTACGCTGCGGCGCCGTTTGGGGCTGTTCACGCCCGCTTGAACGAGGAGTCGCCCGGCGCGGGCAATCTTGCACACGAGATCTGGAAACGGCAGATCTTCAATTGGTTGCCGCCATGGGATTCGCCCGAGCACTTGAAGATGGAACGAGCTATCGTAAGGACGGATGTTGGTTTATTGTGGCGTCTTCTAGCTTTGCCCGGAGGGAAGGAAGTTTCAATTACAGTTTTCTGGGACGATGCGCAATTGACCTATAAGGAGGCGGAGGACATGGCCAAGGAATTCAGTGTGATTGCTGAGACCTTATGCGAAACGAATGGTTTGAACAGAACGGTTGGCGATCTTATGCAGTCGAAGATCTAGACGTCTATAGCCTATTAGTCACTCTAGATATATAGTTAGAATAATGATATTAGTCTATATAGTATTATTTGCAACCTCGTAGCGAAGTATAGTTATATATTCGTTAAAAAAAATTAAATATTATAGTCTAAATTAAAGAAAGTAAGCTCTAAAGTAAAGCTAGAAGTAGAGATTTAAGATCTAATAGTCCTAATTATATAAAACTATAGACTAAAATTAGTAATTAATAAAATATTTTTAATCTTATACTATTAAGCTTAATTAGAGTACTATATTTAGGATAGTAGATAATAGATTAGCTTTTACTATTTTACTTTCTATTAATAGAAAATAAAAATCCTAAAGTATTATTATTAATATCTATATATAAAATGACTTTTAAAGTTAAAAATAAAAATATAAGTTTTTTAGTTTATTTAAGATATATTCTTTATATTAATAATGCTTAGTTTAATTAATTTTCGCAGATTGTAATCTCACGAAAACAGATATCAATGTCGATGCATCATAGCTGCAAACAACTCCTACTTATCGCAAAACCCGACTGGCAATAGCCTGCCAAACCTGCCGGTATAAGCACTTCCGGTGCGACGGGCAGAAGCCTGTCTGTTCAGGGTGCTTAGCTAACGGTATACAATGCGCATATGCTCCTTCACGAAGAGGTCACATGCGAAAACGAGGCTCGAGGGATGCAGCACCACAACGGAGCGCGCCTGATAGCCATGCGGATATCAACATTGGCGAGCGCATTCAGAGCGGCCATACCGCACCAGCCTTTTCGCCGAATGAGAGCCTCGACCTTGGCTCATACACCTCGGACATCGAAGGAACCTTGCAATTGGATCTGTTAGGCCTATACTACAAGTTTTTTCACGCAGCCCACCCTTGTACTCTTCCGCGACAATCTCTCACGCGTCGTCTTTTCGACGATGAGCTTCAACTGCCGGTAGAAGTGATCTACTACATCGGATCTCTATTCGCTCCAGATGACCAATCGGGAGGACGACAAGATCGAATGGAGTCTGCCTTGGGCGATTTTCGGCGGAGCGCGAGGATACCAGATCCATTTGATGTCCAGGCAGTGCTTCTCTACTCAATCGCCGTCTACTGGCGCAACGAGCCAAGTGCGGGCACCGCCTTGCTGGAAGAGTCTGCCAGCATGGCGGCAGCGTTGGGCATGCATCGCAAAGAGTTTGCGCGGCAAAATGGCCAACGAGATGCAGTCCTGAAAGAAAGCTGGCGCCGAACGTGGTGGCAAATCTTCATTGCAGACGTTCACATTGCTGGAAGCGCACACACATTCCACTTCCGCACCGGCGGTGTGGACATGACCGCCGATCTCCCGTGTGAAGAGCATGAGTATGAAGCCGGCGTACGATGAGTCTTGCACTCACTATTGTGGTACTTGAAGGCTGACCCCGACAGACCATACCTTCCCCCAAGAGCCTGCAGGAGTACGACCTTCGAGAGCTTGCTATATGAAGATGTACAATTTTCATCATTCGCAGAACTCGTTGGGTTGACGAGAGGTCTGTTGTTGGCCTTGTCTTGCGACGGGAAGTCTGCTACTGAGAGGTACTCGTCAATATGCGCCCATGCCGACATTAGCATGACGGGTTGGTACTCGTTGCTGCCTCATTCGAAGCAGGGCGTTCTTCGCTACGACGGATCGCTAGATGAGATGATGTTCAAAGCACAATTCATCATGCACACGTAAGGATATCTTCTCTTGCAGCCCTGGCCTTCTCTTACTGACCAGGATAGCTGCACTGTGGAACTACATCGACGTCTGTCTTCCCTGACAGCCAGTCCGATCGAGCACGTCTCCAGATGTGCACCATTAGCTCCCGGGGAGCAGACCCAGCTCTCCAGTCGCTCAGAGGTCAATGTCCACACCATCAAATGCATACAAGCCATTAAAAAGATCGACGAACTTCTGATCCTACCGACGGAAGTGACCACCAACTTACCATTCTTAATCTGCATGATCGCTAACGTAGCTAACGGTGAAGTGGATCAGACGGTAAAGTGGATTACCCCCGCGCGTTAGATTCGCGTATTTATTCGATTTTTACTATGTTTCTTTTATTCTTTCTTTTCCTAACTTATAGATCTCGCGCCGGAGTATCTAAAGCTATTATAAGCTATCGAAATCGTAAATATCCTTCGATTCGCGCTACTACTCGCGCTTTTTTATTACCTTATATTACTTTCTCTCGCTACTTCTATAGAAGTCTTTTATGCCGCGTAGGCTACGCTAACGAGTAATATCTCTCTCTTACTAAAGAAGATATACTTATTCGATATATCCTTTAACTCGATAGCTTCGGAAGTCCTATATCTCTAGCGTTTACGCGTAAACTCGCCTATAAAATCTATCTCTCTTAAACCTAACTTTCGCTTTCTACGACTCTTCTACTTTTCTTAGGAATATACTTTATAGATAAGCTATAAAAGCGATACCTTATAATTAGAAGCGTATATACTAGGTAACTTAAGAAAGGATAACTTATAGGTACGACTTACTTAGTAATAGCGAGCTATTTTAATACTTTAGCTTTACTATTCTTTAAGAATTCGTACCTTTTAGAAGATATTTATAACTTCGATGAATTAGGTTTCTCGCTAAGTATAAGTATATCTACGAAAGTACTTATAAGTATAAATAAGAGGAGGCTATATAAGGTTATACCTAGAAAGTAGGAGTAGATAACTACTATAGAGAGTATAAGCGTAAGTAGGAGAGTATTACTTTAGCTTCTTATCTATACTAGCGAATATATAAATACTAGGTAGATTCCTATATCTACGCTAGAAAGGTAGCGTTTCTTAGTATCTACTAAAAGGTAGACTTTAGATAGTATAAGCTACGAGTAGCTTACTATATTATTCGAACTTAAAACGCGACTTATAACTTCCTAGAAGTGCTTTCTTATTACTAATAGGTATTTATCGTATTTTATAGCTAAGTTTATCGCTTTTTACCTCGAAAAAGAAATAAACCTAGTTATATTACTACTATATTTATCGTATATAACGTAGCCGCTTAACGTAGCTATCTTTAGCGCGTTAAAAACCTATCTCTCTTACGAAATAGATCGACTCTCCTATTTTAATCTAAGTTAAATCTCGAAAGTAGAGTAGACTATTATATATATAAAAGCTAGAGAAGACGTTTTTTAACTTCTTTCTATCCTATTAGGCTTTTATAAGATAGGTATCTATCTATTTTCTCTAATTACGCTTCTTTTAACTCTAGAAATACCTTTCGGACCTACGACTTCTTTATGCGATCCTACGACTCCCGAATAATCTAAAACAATATTTCTTACTAGTTTACCTTCTAGTAGAACCGATATTTAAAAGGTAAACGTAGAACTACTCGATACGATTCGAAAAACGTTAGGTATTTCGTTACCTACGAAGTAGTATATTAAGTAGCTTACTACGTTATACGAGAAGTTAAATACTAAAAGAATACTACTATAGAATAAGAATAATAAAGTACGAGAACTTCTACGATACTATAAGGAACGTACGAAAAGGAAACGAGTCGCGATTAAAGGAAAGTTCGTCTTTAATATGCATAAAATGCTTAAGGTAATCGAAAAAGCTAAAAGCGAGAAGTCGAAGAAACCTACGAAAAGACGAAAAACCTAGAGGTCTACGACTCCCGAAATCAAAGAATACGAAAAGGAAGACCCTACGAATAATATCGTAGAGTTAGAAGATAATTATATTATCGTAGCGTTGAGAAAGTAGATTTAAAAGTTGTCGTACTAAATTCGTGATCCACTTCACCGTTAGCTACGTTATCGCTACTGCTGCACGCCAGAACCTGAACCTTCTCCAAGCCGACGAGGGAAGCGACAAGAACTACGATGAAGTATTCGAAATTGATCTAAACAAGCTCGAGCCGCACATCAATGGCCCATTCACACTAGACCTTTCTCATAGCCTTTCGACTTTCGCGGAGGATATTCGCCAATCGTCATGGCCTAGGGAGATATCTCACGCAATGATAGGTAGCTGCACGAATGCCTCTTTCGAAGACCTTAGCAAGGCTGCAAAACTCTTCCGCGAAGCACGCGAGGCTGGGCTGAAACCAAAGATGCCCGTTTTTATCACTGCCGGTATTGAGAAGATCCGTGCGACAGTGGAGCGGGAAGGGATCATGGACGAGTTTGCGGCTTCAGGTGCCACGATATTGAGCAACTCGTGTGGTCCTTGCGTGGGTCAGTGGAATCGAAATGAGGTTATCAAGGTAAGTACTGTGTGTTGACCATGCAACGCCAGCGGGCTAATGGCCCTCCACAGGGAACACGAAATTCTGTTGTTTCTTCCTACAATCGCAATTTTGTCGGCAGACATGACGGAAATCCTGCGACGCATTCCTTTGTCACGTCGCCCGAGTTAGTCTCCACATATGCCTTCGCCGGATCCCTCGAATACAACCCTGCCAGGGATTCTATTGAGACAAGCGATGGCGGGGCTTTCTGCTTCTCTCCACCGCACGTCGAAGAGCGACCTACCAGTTTGAGGATGGAACAGCTCTCTACCAGGAGCCTGCAGAAGATGGTCAGGGCATCAATGTTCAAATATCGCCAACCAGCAACAGCCTCCAACTGCTTTCGCCGTTCGAGCCATGGGAACCTAGAAAAGCCGAAGGTCTCTTAGTTCTAATAAAAGTTCAAGGTTAGCAAGCACGTACAATGCCAAAGCCTTTCATCTTTCGAGCGCTGACGCTGAAGTTAGGCAAATGCACCACGGACCATATTTCCCCCGCTGGCCCGTGGTACAAGTACCGTGGTCACTTAGAGAACATCTCCAACAACCTTCTCACAGGCGCAGAGAGCACCATTGCTTCCGAGACGCACCGTGGGAAGACTCTCAACCTGATCACGAAAGGCGTCGCTGCCGTCCCAGAAGTGGCAAGATCTTATCGAGACGCAGGCATTCGTTGGTGCATCATCGGCGACTGGAACTACGGCGAAGGGTCTAGCCGTGAACATGCAGCGCTTGAGCCATGGTATCTTGGTGGCGTGGCAGTAATCGTGCGCAGTTTCGCAAGGATTCATGAAACGAATCTCAAGAAGCAGGGGATGCTCGCTCTGACATTCGCAGATCCTTCTAAATACGAAGAAGTCAGAATCGATGACCAGGTCGATATTTTCAGCGTGGAAGACTTACAGCCGGGCAAAAGTTTGCTCATGCGAGTCACAAAAGCTGATGGCGATTGCACACGTACCACGAGGGGCAGATCCCGTGGCTAATGTCTGGGTCAGCGTTGAATTATATGAAGGAGAGCAGGCTCACTCAATAGATGCAGGTATCAACGTTCGTGGCTTTCCACGAAGAACTCAGCTAATGAACCAGAGATAAGTTCCTCGTCGAGTCTAGAAACCCTCCAACAATGGATTGCGCTCAGGTCATGGCAACGGCTCTCGTCCAGGATCTCTTGACTTATAGATCATTGCTGAACTAGGGAGTTCAAGCTTCTCTCTCCATCCGGATTTCTCTTGAATCTACTTGATAACACAAATAAATGCTGCATATGATTCAATTTTGTGAGCATTTCGGAACGTCAAATCTAATAAGTACATTTAACCTGTAAAGACTGTGTGATCTCATCGGCATCTCGTCAATTTTCGTCTAACGAGAAGACTGAGTGTGAATGACCCAAAGCAGCAGCTATTGCAAGTTCAAGTGCTTAGCATCAATGAAAGGGCTTGTCGATCCATGACAGAGGTTTAGGCCGAACCAAGACGGAAGCCGCTGGAGATAGTCGTGGAGGTTGCGAGCGTGGTGGCAGGGACTGCAGAGGATGCGGTGGAGGCAGCGGGGGTAGTCGCCGCCGGCGCAGAGGGCGAAGACGCAGAGATCGAGTCTGAGGCATCTTCGTCGCTCGTGATATCTTCGCCGTCGAGCTCCGCAATTTGCTCGTCCGTAAGGTCGTTCAGGTCCAAGCCAACCAAATCCTCCAACCCACCAGCTTCCTGTCTCTTTCCAAGGCCACCAAGAGAGCTCAATCCACCAAGGCCGCTGCCACCAGAACCGCCGAGCGAGCTCAAGCCGCCCAGACCGCTGCCTCCAGATCCACCCAGGGAGCCTAGGTCACCGAGACCGCTTCCACCGGAAAGCCCTGACAGGCCTCCGCTTGATGAGCCAGAAGAGCCACTGCTTCCCCCAGTAAGGCCGCCAAGCCCAGAACCGAGACCTCCCAGACCGCTTCCACCTGATGAACCAGATGAGCCACTGCTTCCGCCACTGAGGCCTCCCAGCCCAGAACCGAGATCGCCCAGGCCACTTCCACCCGAAAGGCCAGAGAGACCACCAGCTGATGAGCCTGACGAGCCTGACGAGCCACTCGCTCCTCCCGTAAGCCCTCCAGCCGCGCTTCCACTTCCGCTGGAAGAGGAAGTGGCAGACTGTGTTGCAGCTGATGCAGAAGATTCGGTCGCGTTGGCTTCCGTGCCTGCGGAAGCTCCAGTGTTGCCGCCAAGGTCAGAGCCAACAAGGTCTTCAAGGCCCTGTCTCTTCACGCGGAGACCTGGAGATCCAGTCTGAATGGCTCCAGGACCGGCGGTAGCGCTGGCCAGCAGCGAGGAAACGGCGTCCGCGATTCCACCACTGGCTTGGGAGCCCGCCAGGAGCGAAGAGGCCGATGCGCGGAAATCATCTGTTGATCCAGAAGGAATGGCATCAGAGGCGCCTGCGCCAAACTTTGGGATGCCTTGGGGTGCGGCTGCGGCGAGAGCCATGAGCATTGAGAAAGTGGTGGTGCCTTTCATGTTGAGTGGCTGCGGTAACAAAGACAATGATCCAAGTAAAAGAGTGACTATGAATGGGTGTTGAACGAGGCAAGTGATCGAGTTGGTGGCCAGCTCAATGCCATCAGAGAGCACGAAACTGCGTCCTTTTTATACCCAGGAGGAACGAACCGTTTTCTTTCTATAACTCGCTCTGCCTTGCCAAAGCAGTCGACTTGCAGGTTTCAAGGAGCATCATACGCACGCGACCACCTTGATGATGTGCTTGCCCGGTCCTTTTACCATCTGCAGAATAAAGTTTAGAGATCTGTCAAAGCTAAAAGAATGATCCTCACATTAGCTTGTCCTTGTAGGGCTGGGCGTTTGACCACATAGCTAGGGCATCTTTTGGGGTAAATCGCTTGGGGCCGAGAGCCGAATCACGGGTGTGGATTGTCGGAGTGCACAGGAAGTGTGGAATTGCGCCAGACTTCAGCGTTGTAAACCTCTCTTATCACCGAAAAGTCGTCCAGCATCCGCAGTCTTTGGCGACGTTAGAGCGAGATAGTCTTCCATCCAGAGTTGGAGAATTCACCCGAGCTGTTTCGCCATCTTGGATGAATGTGACGAGACGATCACTCGGAGACCAGACATCCAAGATTCGGACGAAGGCAACAGAAGTCGATGCTCCCATTTTCCACGAGGACCGAACGTGCTCTTCTCACAGGCCAACGCTGTGCCGGGCGAGCTCGACGGACGGGCGGAAGATGCTGAAACGAAGTCGAGCCCCGAAAAGGGAAGCATAATAAAGCTTGTGGGTGACCGTTTGTAGTCTTGCAATCCGCGTGTGTCACCATACGGAACCTGAGACTCGCAGTCTGTAGGTTTGTACCAGATAGTAAGTTGGACAGGAAGAGTAGCCCGGCTCCCGGCAGTCCGGGCGCATTCTCCACCGCACAAATGTCGGGGATGTCGGGGAAGACGAGCACGTGACTTTCCAAGTAGGAACTTCGTCCGCTGTAAACTTATTACTAGAGCCGTGCCACCGGTCGGCTGAAGCACAGAATCTCCCAGGGAGAGATCATCTTGATGATGATCATCATCACGGCGTGTGGTGCGGGATCGTCACGGCCGGACGGCAGAGGAGACACGTGAGTACTCATTGCGGCGTATGCCAGATCTCTGGTTCTAGGAAACGCACTACTCAGCCGCGTATCGCCCCTTGATCTTGGGCCAAGAGGCAACGCGTGCGGTAGAACACACGAAGGCTGAGAATTGCAAACGGAACGGGACGAATGCACCCATGTCCTTCAAGCGCTCGCCCTTCGCGCGCGATCGAGCACTGTACTCCTGGACGTCAGAAATCACAAATTTCGGCAAATCAATGGCCCGAGCACCCTTCATGCGAACTCGAATACGGGAATAATCCCGTCGTGGCCATGAATCGTAGCGAGGCCTGCGGCTTTTCAACGCTAGGCACGGTCGCAGCGCCGCTTGTCCCGCAATCAATCCCCTGGGACAAGCCACATGCAGCCACAACAAGACTCATGTCAAGAAACGCCAACAAATGCACGACTAGAGGCAATCACATCAATGATTTCTTAGCGAGGAGGTGGACGTACGCTCTATGCCATCAGTCTACTCTACATACATTGCTCTTGCGCTTCCTTCGATGGATCCAAAGCCGAAAAACCCCCCGTTGTGCAATTACGCCGAACTCACGCTTGCATAGGTTTAGATGCAAATGGAACATGACGATAGATGGATGGCCAAATTCTTGATCGTGCTACAAGTTATACTTTGAGATTCAGAGACACAGGAGCAAAGTTTCGAACTACTGACTTGTCAATCACGACGCACTGAGGTAGATGGGAAAAGCGCTCAGATGACGCTTTCATCGTACGTTATAACCGCTAGGAATGCTTACACTGGTGTGCTCCAGCGGCTATCTGCATTGCCCGCGCCGCGCCGTGTCCGGCTAACATTAGACTGCTATGTAGGGCGTTCACCCAACCGTGTAGCAGGTCGTCGGCTACACGTAGCTGCACGCCTCGGAAATAGCGCCGTGCGGCTGACAGAGTACTATGGAAGGGCGCGAAGCCCAGGCTGTCAGGTCGGGTTATTAGAACTTCCTTGAGCTTCGTTTACTCCAGAGAAAATCAAAGTTGCATCCACCGCAACACCAGCATCGACATCGGGAATACCGAGACGAATCAACGATCTAAACAAGCGAAGGAATGCCTCCACTGAAGCATTCGAGCTGCAAGGAGTTGATCGGACGAGAATCGCGCCGTGCTTATTGGACAGCTCGTTTGCGGCTGGCTCATGACGACGATGCCCTGATGAGTAGGATTAACACATTCATCATTGAGCAGCCTGGCGATGCGACCTGCCCCAAGAAGTAGACTTCAGATCCTCCAACACGGCACCTGTGGCCGCCCTCCGATAGCCAAGGTGTTGGCAGTATCGACGTGCAGAACATATCCTACATTATTTGCCCGTGAGCGAGAAGGATTCGCATAGCAGTCCAGCTAGACTGTTAGAGAGTGCTCATGATTCCAACCGCTCGTATTCTTCCAAAGCAACAATTCGAGCTGATTCCTGCGTACATGCATCAGTTGTCGACATCAAACACTTCTTCTCCATGACTTCTAGACAAGCCTTTGCATCCATCTCGTCAAGCGGATAATTCAATCTTACATGGCCGTACACCATGTCAACCGGACCCGACGATGCGGCGTCGGCCCGCCGCTTGTCTGTGAACTCAATTGCCTCAACTTATTCTAGGGAGAGCGGACGGGCCTCGAACGCGGCCGGACTGCGTAGCAGCTGCGACAACTGTGCCAACTCCAAGATTCGGTGCTCTAAAGAAAAGCGAATTTGCAGTCGTTGCGAAAAGAGAGGCGTCGCCTGCTCCTACAGCATTCCAAGGCGGTCGGGCAGACCAGCCCAAAACAAACAGCAGAAGACTACTAGGACCGACAGCGCGAAATCATCGCCATGTACTCCAACATCGAACGCCCAAGAGGCACAACAGCAGGGCCCGGGTACCACAAGCATAGGCTTTGGCCTCGCACATCTCCCAAACACCCCTCCCTTGAGCGGCTCATCCATGGCAACCTCCAGCGCTCCAACAGCGTTCACCCTCGAGGAGGTCTCTCCATATATGTCCGACCCGACAGAGAATATTGTGCCGTTTGTTGGGGGTGATAACCAGCCTTACATACTTCCAGAGCTTCTGGAGGCATCAGCTCCCCTGTCTACTTACGGTTGTGACCCGATGGACCTGAGTACCAACCTCCTTGATGACGTCGACTTCGGGTTGGCCACCAAATTCGGAGCCTTGAGCAACTTCGACAGCGTGGATAATATGCCATTTGCGTTCTCTGATTGCAACGGGGATCCACAGAAGAATGACGCCCCAGCAGGTAACCTGAGGCCTGGCACAGCTCCCACGGCCGTCATGGAAAGCTCCACGTCTTCGACCACCGACCTCAGCGCGCTCAACAGCATGAATCCCGGCAATTCCCTAAGCCTACCAAGCGTCAGCTCAGAGTCTGTGAGATCTTGCCAGTGTCATCATCACGCCACTGAAATCTTGTCCCAAGCGACACCGTCCGTGCTGCGCCAACATTCATTCTGCACCAGCAGAAGGAGCTTCGAAACGGTACTCGAGCTCGGCGCAGCCCTCGAGAAGACCATATTAAGGACGTCAAATTGCTCATGCAAGCAGGACATCTACCTACTGTGCACTCTAATTTTGGCAATGTACAAATTGCTCGAGTGGCTCGAAGCTGCATCGTCGGAGGGGAAAGACTCTGTCGTCGCTCCACCAAGCACAGGTATCGATGGCCGTGGTCTGGAGGGTCAAAATGTTGGCCGTGTTGCTGCCCAAATCGTATTGTCCAGGCTCCCCCACGTGCAACGCACAGTGGATCGTCTTGACGAACAGCTTCAGAGCCTTGATACCAAGGATACTTTGACTCCTGAGAGAAAAAAAGATAGTCTTGGACAGGATGAGGCCAAGGCGATGGTCGAGAATGAGCTCAGGGCTCCCCTCCTCCCCATGAGCCTTGCAAAGGCTCTACATTCAACACTAAAAAGCCGTACATTAGACTTGGCGAAGAAGGTGGTTACGCAGCTACGATGATGATACAGTGACATTTTGAGATGTCAGCAATCTAAGATATAGATACAACCAGTTGCTTGACCTAGTGACTTTTCCTTTCCCTTGATCATGACCGGTGGTAGCAAGTTTCTATCATGCACAACAGGACAGACCTGTTTTGGAAGCCGAGCCTCACTCAATGCATCCCTTCCAAAGCAGACTTGATAAGACCGCTAAACGATGAAATTCTCCGGCTTACGCACGATGGATCTCCTGCTGACGTGGCATGCTGAGGCGTTCTCAATAGTTTGACTCGATCTGAGATCCCCTGCCCTCGTTGTGCCACTGCCGGTACCCTCGGCAGCCACGGTAGATTCGCGTGGAGGCCATGGGCCAGTCACTCGGCAGATTAAGATGCATGTGCGTCAGTCGGGTCATTAATCCTGAGTAGATTGGACCTGTCTGCTCGTCACAAGTACCCGAGCCGCTGCGGCGCCCGGCACGTTTTGCTGGACGTAGTGACCGCAAGGATTCTGACACCCTCTATCGATCACACAAAACATACTCGAGGCGCATGAAGGTGCCTTGATTGCTAGATACTGTCATGCTTTACTGTTGTTGTTTCGCACGCATCCTCGTTTTCTTCTGAAGCTTCGACAGACCCAAAACATTCCAGAATCAGCACATCAGCTGCAAAAAGCTCCGGCAATTCAAGAGCCATCACGCGGTCCTTGACAGTGCCGTGAATACCCAACTAAAATGACTACACCAAAAACCAAGATTCTTGCCATAGGCATCCCCGCAGCACCAAAGGATCGACCTGATATGGCGCATATGACCGGAGAGATGGTCGCAAAGCAAACAGTGCTCAATCGGCAGATTCTTAACGACGCCGGATATGACTTCCGAAGCATGGGGGTCAACGGCCGCGAAGGGTTTGAGGGTGGCACATTTGACGACATCAAACAAGTGTTGAAGGAGTGGCAGCCAGACGGCTTCTGTGTCGGTTATGGGCTTCGGTCGGTCTCTGAGTATACCGACCTCTTTGAGCGGGTTGTGCAAGCTACGAAAGAGCTCTCGCCCGGTACCAAACTGGGGTTCCCAAGGGCCCCAGACGATACTGTAGATGCCGTAAGGCGCATGAGACTTTGAATGCAGGCCAGGACGTGCTTGCTCGCGGCGGAAGCCACTTCAGCGTTTAATATTTTATCGCTTCATTTGACTGGATAGACAAATCTGAAGAACAACGTCCAGTGAATCTCTGATATCCATTCCTGTCCGATGTTGAGCCAGTATTGCTACGTTTGAGAGCGCATCACTTAACATGCCGAACGTGAATCTAGGAGAGACAGGTTGCCTTGGATAGCTTGAGACGTCGATCTGGAAGTTTCATCCCATTGGCTCCTCCATGGACTGCGATATTGATGACATGCTCGTTAGCGGGTCTGCAGAAACATCGATGCGAAATGAAGATGCATTCGTGCTAGTATGACACAGCATTAACAAAACTCAAGGCCTCTCATCAACGTGAAGGTAAGAACAACAGGCCCTAGGAACTATATAACTAGATCAAACGAAGCATTGTAGAGAGTCCCACAAGAGCTCCAGCTAGCGGAAGCAGAGACCTTACACCATGAAGAGTAGTCCACTGTTTGATCATATCCTCCGCCCTTCCCTTCGTGATATTCAATGTCTTCGTGCGGCTCTGGTCCACTGCGTCGAACAAGTTTATATTTGTCCTCCACATGAAGACCCATGTAACGTCACTATAGGGGAAACCGGATAGGAGGGGAAACCGGACACTCCCGCGCGCTAGTTTCGTGTTCTTATTCGAATTCTACGCGTCTTTCTTCCTTTCTTCTTTATTATGCCTACCTATTCCGAAGATACGCTTACTACGGCCCTAATAGCCTACCGAAACGGCGAATATACCTCTATTCGAAAGTGCGCTTACGCGTTTAGTATACCGCTTTCGACTTTCTCCGACTAGCTTACGAAGTCTACTACCCGCTCTAAATCGCACGAATCGCAGAAGATACTCTCTACTACCGAAGAGGAGGCTCTTATTAAGGCTATAACTTAACTATCTAAGTCGGGAGTCCCTATTACCCTTTCGTTAACGAGAGAACTCGCCGAAGAAATCTATAACGCCCGCTTCCGCCTAAGCTCGACTCCGACTTCTTACTCTCCTATTAGTAAATAGTAGATCGATAGGTTCCGAAAACAATACCCTATACTAAAGACCGTATACTCTCGAGCTCTAGACGCGAGCCGCTTCGAAGCGGTAAGCTATCCGACTATAAACGCCTACTTTACCGCTCTTACCGACCTATTCCTCGAGAATTCCTACTCTTCTAACGCTATTTTTAACGTCGACGAGACCGGTTTCGCTCTCGGTACTACTTTACTTTCGAGAGTACTTATTAATAAAAAAGAGGCTATAGGATTTAAGAAGATAAGCGGAAGGTAAGAGTGGATAATAGCTATAGAGTGCGTTAGAGCCTCGGGAGTCTCTCTACCTCCGCTTATTATCTTCCGGGCAGGCCTGTCAACAGTCAAACAGATAAAAAATTATTTGACTGATTGATTGGAAAACTTGTCAAACAAACAAACAAGGCGACTTGCATTTGTCAATCAGTCAAAAGACGCCGGAGGCTATTGTTTGATTGACTGATTGGTTGTTTGACGAGGGTTAGGGTTGGGGTCCAGAAACAGGTATACAGCCAATCAGAGCGAGCATTCTGCGTACCCTGGAGCCCTGGAGGGAACTTCAGATCCGAGCGAAACTTCGGCCGCGGCGTCACGCGGGGAAGCGACGCGT
>MSJI02000032.1:0-16115 GCA_001931905.2 Cladosporium sp. IMV 00045
AACAGCAAGGCGGGATGATGACTGAGTCACCTAAGCCTTTGTCGCCGGGTCAGCCACCTGATCACCATAGACTGAGTGTAGCCGACCAGACCACAACAACCGCAGCGCGCAACCGTTCGCCAAGTCACGCCTCTCAACTGCAACAGCAACAGCAATTCAACCGTGGAAGCGGCGGCAGAACACCACCACAGCATGGCAATGCACAATTCACTCATGCCACTTCGACTGCGCCACAGCTACCACCTCTCCCTATTCCCGCAATGTCAGGATCGGCTGGTCAGCAAGCGGGTCGCACATCATACCCCGGGCCTGGTCCCAGCTCACTTCATCACCAACAAGTGCCTCCTCCAAGTGCAACATCAAACTCCAACCCATCGAGCATGTCCAGTCATGGCCGTTCTTCAGGCAGCAGCATGCGTGACGTGCTTTCCTCGGGAGGCGCAGGTCAACAGGAGCCCTCAGGGCAAGGCGACATCTGGGCTTACGTGCGTAGCCTCGAGCAACGCTTCAGCCGCATGCAAGACGAGTACGAGCTCCGTATTTCACGCATGCAGGACGAGATCTTCACGCTGAAAGGCCAGATCTCGAACAATCCAAGTTACAGCAGCGACCTCGCGGGCGGTCCGCCTTCAACGCAGAGGTACTAGAATCACCACGCGTTGTTGGCTTTCGAAGACGCCGGAAGTGCGACAGGATGAGTGATGCAGTGTTCACTGCCAATGTGGCGTAGAAAGTCGCAAAGCGGGACGACACATGTCTCCACATGACTATGATACCCAACATGCGCTTCCGCAAGATGCTCATGATGAGCCTCCTGTCTCGCCACAGTAATGCAGACGTTGTTACTGGCTCGACGATGCACTTCCTGTAACAATACGACTCGCTTGAAGGAACAATTTCCCACTAGCAGGGGGGAGCATGATCACGTCCGTCTCTGTATCGGCGAAGTAAAGCGATCGTCAAACAATGCTTCGTTATTGCAGCAGTCGCGACTGTCTCAAGGATCTCGTTGCTCTCAGAAAATGGAGAGAACGATCACAACATATCTACCTACCCTGGCCCGTCGCCAGATCTATTTCCTCCATCTCTTGACCGCATCCTCTCTATGGTCTCAACGTCGTCCATACATCAGCAGCCTGAAACCTGCGAGTTTCAGCACTACGTAGGCTCACTCTCGAAAGACCCGCTGAGCCAACCTTCCGAGGGATCCTTTTCTTGAGAAGGCAAAACGAAAATTTCATTACTTTTTAACATTTCCGTCGCCCGGCGAAAGAAGGACTCGGGCGTTCATGAACGGCGTTTTTCCCTTTTTCATCTCATGTCTCTCGGGGAGAACAAAAATTCGCTTTCTAAGACGCTTCCCGTTCCACCGGCGCCTTTTCCATCATTCGTTTCTCTGGGGCGCAATTTTTCTGTTTAGCTTTATCTTTTCCTGCGCAAAGGGGGTTTCGTATTTGTGTATTATATAGCTTCTTTCGTTCTTCACTTCCTTTCTTTTTCTGTGTTCTAGCGCGAAATGAACAGCCGAATGATATGACATGGAAGGGAAGGATAGAGGTGTTTTAGCCCTCCCCCCTCCCTTGCCCTTTTTTTTTTATATCTTGATTCGTGTTTGCTCCTTGTCTATACGTGCTTCATGTGAATATCTGGATGTCGTGGATGATCTTTTTGTGGGCTGTTTGGTGTGTCCCTTGTGGGTTTGACATGCTTTGCGTGGGTATGTGTTGCTCTGGGAGGTGAATGGCTTGGTGTGAGGTGTATGGTTTCAGTGCTTGAGGGTGCGGATGAGGTTCTGAAAAGTGCGACGATAGCTACGCTGAATATCACTGCGATGGAAAGAATGCTGGACGGATCCTGCTTGACTCCGATACTTCACTTACACTCCGCTAGACCTGCCTTGAAGGGTCCGAGCTTTTGCCTTTTTGGGACGATGTTAAAGAATTGTTCGAAAGCGTACATTAAACCTGGCAAGAAAGTAAGACACGAGTTGAAGTATGGTCTAACATATATGGAAACCGAGCAGTACTATATCTACCACAGGGACGCACTCGAGGACGAAAGCACCCTTCTAGCGTTGATACTTCACTTACGCTGCACGAACCTGTCCTGGAGGGTTTGAGCTTTTGCCTATTTGGGGCTATGTAAGTGAAGTGCTTGGACAATCCGACACTGGCTGCTCTCAATGGCATGGAAGCAAGAGCCTCTCTTGCATCGAGAAGTGCCACTACACAGGAGACAGCTAGAGTGGGAATGGAAGCTGACTGACTTTGATTGGCTCTGGTGCTTTCATTCACACGCGCTAGGTGCGCGGATGGGGTCCGAGCTTTTGCCTCTTTGGGATGATGTTAGTGAAGTGTTCGAAAAAAGTGGAATGAATGCTGCTGCATCCGACGAGCACTCGAGTAGAGGTTGCCCTGATCGCCATCCTGTCCTGCATGTGAAGGCACACTATCAGAGCACTATCATTCCAGAAACAAGAAAAGAGCATTCTGGCGACGGAAGCGCTGACCGACTCTGATTGGCCGTGGTTGTTCATTTACAGCGCATCTGTCTGCGCAGATTGGGTCCGAGCTTCTGCCTCTTTGGGACGGTGTTAGTGAATTATTTGGAAGGGATGCGATGTGAGCCGCATTCCATGATGTTGGGCATAGAGGTTGCAGTACCTTATCGCATCAAGGCGCTTTTGCAAATTGCCATTAAACTCTTCAAACTCTGTCATCTAATGCCTCCAAATCCTCACCGCCTTATCCTGCCCACCACTGCCCACCCGCTCGCCATCAGGACTCCAATCCACCGCGAAAACCTGATCTTTGTGCCCCGGCAGATTCTCCGCCAACTTGCCACTCCTCACCTCCCAAGCCTTCAGCGTCGTGTCCTTGCTTCCGCTGACCAGCAAGCGGCTGTCGGGGCTGAAAGCCACCATGTAGACTGCTCCGACGTGGCCGCGGAGAGTGTGCAGGTATTTGCCGTCGGTTGCGTTCCAGAGTTTGACGTGGTTGTCGAATGCCGCTGAGGCGATTGTGGTTCCGTCGGGGGAGAAGGTTACGTGGTTGACTTGTTTTTGGTGTCCGATTAGGCGCGCTAGGGGTTTGGTTTGTTTTGTCGGTTCCCAGAGGTAGATTGTGCAGTCGTCTGAGGCAGTCACGAGACGCTCTGCACCGTGGGCAGGTGCGGTGGCGGCGTCGTAGCGAGCCTTCGCTTTGGCGCGCTTGCCTTCAACGGTTTCGGGAATCTCTTTCTTGCCTTTGTGGTCGTGGAAGGCGGTGCGCAGGACGTGGTCGGTAGAGAGGGCGAGGTGGTTCACCCAGTGTGCGTGAGAGGAGAGGGTGTGCAAGAGCGCGCCCGTCTTGCCGTCCCACAGCTTGACGGTGCGGTCGTGCGAGGCCGTGTAGATCGTTCCGTTGGCGCCGGCGCCGCCCCATTTTACGCACGATACGCTCGCCTTGTGGCCTGTCAGGGCCATGTCTGTGTGCTTGCTCACCGCGTCCCAGATGCGCACTGTGAAATCTCGGCTGGCGGAGGCGAGGCGTGGTCTTCCAGTCTCGCGAAGGTGGTAAGGTTCCCAGCACATGCTGGTGATCCATTTGGTGTGACCTTTCAGAGGTCCGCCAAGAGGTGTGCCGGTTTTGGGATCCCAGAGCCGCACTGTGTTGTCCATACTGCCCGTGGCGAGCATGCCGTCGTCCGGCGACCAGGCTACCGCGAGTACCCAGCCGGTGTGTCCTTTGAGTGTGTGCATAGGCGTGCCGGTATCACAGTCCCATATTCTCGCAGTCTTGTCGCCACTTCCTGTCGCCAATCGACTCGAACTGCCCGGCGAAAACGCCGTGGTCAAAATACTCTCTCCATGCCCGCTGATGCTGGCCGAACACCTCGTCACAGCCTTGACTTTGAACACCGCCTCTGCTCTACAAGGGATATCCAGCTGCAGCTCCGTCGTCACTTTTCCCTCCACGTATGCTTTGATCACTTCATTCTGGTCGAACTCGCCCTCGCCGATGGGGTTGTAGAAGCGGTAGGGTAATCTCTCCAAAGGGTCCGTGTGGCCGAGGAGACTGTTGAGGAGGAGCGAGAGGTTTTTGGGATCGAGATCCGCGAGCGATACTGTCACGACGGGACCGTGGGTTTCGCCTGTGTCGGCATCTCTGAATTGGATCCTCTGAAGGCCTTCGGGTGCCGGTGCGGGTGCGGCGACTTGTTCGCGCGCGCGCTGCGCTTCGGCGGTCTTTTGCCGTTTTGATGGCGGTGGGAGAACGGTTGCCATGTTTGTGGTATGCGATGTGTGATTAGGTGGAAAAGTGGTTTTGTTGACTGTGATCTGGTCTCTGGCGCAATCGTCTGAAAAAAGTATGGCGGGGGTCGGTGCCCGGATTTAAGGGTAAGGTAGGGCAGATCCTCCAGCAAAGAATTCTTAGAGAGCTTCGCAGCCGAAACTTGCATGTGAAGACAACTCAACCGAACAGCAAATTAATTTGCACGCCGACTTTTGCCGCTCTTCTCGACATTCAGCATTCGAGATCTGTATGGACAGGAACTGAACGGGGCGAGTGAAAGACCAGCAGGAGCAGGTGGGCGAAGATGGCGTACAACAACAAGGCCGAGGTCAAAACCACCTTCGAACCGTCTCGAGTGATCCAACCTATATACACCGGCGGCACTGTCGCTACCACGAGCAATGGCGAAATCCTGGCGTCATGTCTCGGCGACGAGGCTCTGCTCACAGATCTCAACACCGGAGCGCATCTCGCGCGCATAGAAGGCGTAAGTTTTTGCGCAAAAAGTCCTAGAATCATTCTCTGGACTGACATTGACAAAGATCGCAGGATGGTGAGCAAATCACTACTTTGGCGTTTTCACCAGACGGCCTTTACATTGCGATCTGCTCGAGATCCTTGTCCATGCGCGTGTATGCGCTGCAATCCTCCGGCGATTTGGACGACACGATCGAGCCGAAACTTCTGCGAACACTCAAACCGCACGCCGCGCCTGTCGTTACCAGCGCGATTGACTCAACCAGCTCACTCTTGGCTACTGGAGGTGCAGACGGAATTGTAAAAGTATGGGATCTCAGAGGCGGCTTTGCTACGCACACCTTCCACGGTCACAGCGGCGTCATCTCAGCGCTGCATTTCTTCCAGGTGGAGGCTTCTGAAGAACAGCCGAGCAAAAGCAAGAAGCGCAAGAGCAGGCAGCAGGACGAAGGTCTGGATGAGGGCGCTGATGAGGCGACCATTGGGTACAGGTTGGCATCAGGTGGAGAAGATGGCAAGGTCAGAGTGTGGGATTTGCACAAGCGCAAGAGTGTCGCGATGCTCGACTCTCACGTGTCCGTGGTACGCAGCCTGGACTACTCGCCGGAGCAGCGACTTTTGATTTCGGGCAGCAGAGACAAGACTGTGATTGCTTGGGACGCGCCCACTTGGAAACCTAAAGCTACCGTCCCGGTATTGGAAGTCGTCGAGAGTGTGGGTTTCGTACAGGGAGGCGCCTATTTCTACACGGCCGGCGAGACGGCGAGGTTACGTGTCTGGAGTGTCGAGGCTGGTGGCGAGATAACAGAAGAGCAGGAACCTGGCGCGGAGATCGAGGCCATTGTTCAGGTCGTCCACCACCCGGGTCTGCCCTACATCCTCACTGTGCATGCGGATCAGACTCTTGTCTTGCGATCATTAGAGCCTCTGGCATCACGACCAAACAGAAAGATTCCAGCTTTGCCCGTGCTCCGTCGCATCTCGGGTACACACGACGAAGTTATCGATCTGGCTTACATTGGCTCGGACCGAAATCTTATGGCGCTGGCGACGAACTTGGAAGACATCCGCATTGTATCTCTGGAAGGCGGCTCATCGCAATCATCAGCCTCATCGCCCTACTTTGGAGCTGACGTGGCGCTGCTGAAAGGTCACGACGACATCATCATCACAATCGACTCTGACTGGTCAGGCCATTGGCTTGCGACTGGTGCGAAGGATAACACCGCAAAGCTCTGGAGATTAGACCCTGCGAACAACTCATATGAGTGCTACGCAACGTTCACAGGTCATGCTGAGAGCATCGGAGCCGTAGCCCTTCCCAAGGGTGCTCCTCAAATTGGATCAAAAGCTTACAACAATCCGCTCGAACACCCACCTAAATTCCTCATCACTGGTAGTCAAGATAAGACCATCAAGCGCTGGGATGTTGGTACTCAAGGCAAGGCCGCTCGCGCAAATTATACGCGCAAGGCTCACGACAAGGACATCAACGCCATTGAAGTTTCATATTCCAGCACAGCACCACTCTTCGCTTCAGCGTCACAAGACCGCACGGTCAAGATTTGGGATGTGGAAGCAGGTGAGACCATTGGTGTTTTGCGTGGTCACAAGCGTGGTGTGTGGTCCGTTGCATTCGCACCAGACAATATGCCTGCTCTGACTACCACCAATGAGGGTGGCGGCGCAAGCAGTGCGAAGGGTATGGTGGTGACTGGCAGTGGAGACAAGACGGTGCGCGTCTGGAGTTTGACAGACTACAGCTGTCTGAGGACGTTCGAGGGCCACGTGAACAGTGTGCTGAAGGTCGTCTGGCTTCCTCCGCCTGCCAAACAAGCGAAGAGCGATTCGCGAAGAGGCATCCAGGTTGCAAGTGCTGCAGGTGATGGCCTTGTCAAGGTGTGGGATGCCCAGAGCGGCGAATGCGCGGCCACACTAGATAACCATATCGACCGTGTATGGGCGCTTGCTGTGAAGCCGAAGCCTCTTCTTTCTGAAGCAGAGCAGAAGAGACTCACAGCTAAGGATTCTGAAATGGTCGATGTCGACGAGGACGACAACGACGAAGAGCAGGTCACCCTGGTGTCCGGCTCAGCAGACAGTACCCTCACTTTCTGGACCGACACCACAGCTTTCACCGCACAGCAAGCCACCACACAAGCAACAGCCCGCATAGAACAAGACCAAGAACTGCAAAACCACATCCGCGCCTCCAACTACCGTGAAGCAATCGTCCTCGCTCTTCAGCTCAATCACCCAAAACGCCTCCTCGACCTTTTCAGCGCTGTCGTGAACGGCGCACACGACCCGGCCTCCATCTGCGGCAACGCCGACGTTGACGAAGTCCTCGTGAACCTCAGCGATGCCCACTTGTGGGCTCTCCTCCGCCGCCTCCGTGACTGGAACGCTAATGCCCGCACGCACAACGTCGCGCAGCACGTGCTCTACGCTCTGCTCCGCTTGCATCCCAAGGAACGACTTCTCAACGTCCGCCGTAAGAGAAAGAACCCCAACCCCGCCGCGAGTGAAGCCGTCAATGGCGACCTGGTGGGCGCGATGAGCGCTCTTAGCACGGAGAAGAACAAGGAGAGCGTCAAGGAGGTGTTGGACGGTCTCAAGGCGTATACCGAGAGACATTATGCTAGGCTCGACAAGATAAGCGAAGAGAGGTTCGTGCTGCTTTGGGCTTTGCAGCAGATGGATGGTGTGGCTGCTGGTGGTGCGCTGGATGGCGTCGCCGGTGGTCAGGGGGATATGATGATGCTGGAGTAGATTTGAAAAAGGGAGAAGGAGGAGGATACCTCGAAGGCTTATGGAGATTTCTGGTAATTTCATTCATGTAAGATTTCTATCGAAGAAAGAGATGGGAACGAGTGAGTTCGAGCATCAGGAAGTTTTCTTCCCTTATCATGTCGAGGGTCTTCTCGCAATTACGTTACCTTCCAGATTTGTTTGTCGTTGTTCCCTACTTTTCGAGATCATCTCCTAGAGATTTGATATGGAAGAAGTCTCGTAAATTCCGGTGGACGCTGGGAGATGCTTGAGTTCTGGCCTGACAGGATATTAACGCTGACAGTTCTTGGTTTCTTCCTCTCCTCTTGCATAACATCTTCAGCATTACTACTTTGATCCAACAGGCACTCAGTCAACCAAGTCTAACCAGTATCAACTACTACTCTTCAACAGAACTTGTGTCAGCAACCAACCCAACAAGCATTCGGCTACCTCCCTTCCTCAACCTAATCTTCCAAATTACCTCTCCAACCAATGGGCCCGTCACCCAAGGCGAAGACGACTCTCACCTTCATCCAACAAAGCGCCATGGGCTCATCTTCTACATACCAGCCAGCCTTCGGCTCCCAGGGCATCTGGACCCCTCGTCGCCGCTCTCTGGCTCATCTCCTGGTCTCGCTTCTCGTTGTCTGTCTGGCCTTCGAAGCTTTCCGTCTCTGGACTTTCTCTCGCGATACTGCGCTCAGTCGTGTGGTGTACAAGCGTCACGATCTTTCTGACGAGATTGCCAACGAAGCCGGTCGTGTCCTCAATACCACCAGCAAAGTCTTCCAAGATATCAAAGATGATCTACACCCCGGTGATGATGTCGTCGAAATCGTTGCTCACAAAGCGCACGATGAACTTCAGAAGTGCGACGAGCCTGCCTGCAACATCGACCTGTCCGTGCTCGAGAAGAAATTAAAAACGATGCACGACGACTTCTTAAAGACCCGCAACGATGGCGTAACGGACGAAGATTGGAAGAACCAGCAAATCGAGGTCGTCATTCCAGCTTTCGTGAAGAAACTCAAAGAAGGCAATGGCACTTCCTCCTCTACCAGCACTGCGACGGGGCAAGTCGCTTCGACACTTGTAACCCTCCACGTCACAAAGACTGAAGTGGTTCCTGGTCCTACTGGTGTGGAAGCAACTCCAACTCGTGTCAAGCGCGACGACCGACGTGCAGATGCCTTCGATCGTCAGAACTCCGAAACGAACTCTGGTATTCCGCCGTCAAAGAGAGACGATTTTGGATCTGGGACCATCGACAATGCGCTCCAGAAAAGAGCCGATCCCGATTCCCCCGTCCCCGCCCCGCCTATCCCCATGGACGAAAAGCTACAAAAGATTATAGTGAAATTCAAAAAGACCCTCGATGACTATAGCCGTGCCGGCCTCAACAAACCTTGCACACTGAAGAATGAGGGCAAATGTGATCAAATTAATGAGCCCAGCGCTATCCAAAAGGCTAAGTCTGGGCTCAGTACTATGCGTGCGAGGAAGGACAATCTAAAAGCGTGCGCGAAGCTTCTGACGAAACAGCCGGAGTGCTACCGGTATGTTGGACATCTTCTGCTAGAGTATTTGCCTCCTGGTAATGTTGGGGATTTCTCTACGTCTCAGGAGGTGGAGGGTGGCGGTCACTCCAAGAGAGGTGCTGGATCGCCTTGGAACACGTTAGACCTACCAGGACTTCTACACGCCTTAGATGAATTCGCCAAAAAGGCTGGCGATTCCGGGTCAGCCCAGTCTTGTACATCTCAGAGCAATGATTGTGACGATGTCATCGAGTACGACAAAAGCTCTTGGTTTATTAGCACGCCCGATTATAGGAAAAGCAATATCAGGTCGTGCGGCATGTTTCTCGAAGAACATCCCGAGTGCTATAAGAAATACGACAAAATCATGGCCCCAGAGTTACCAGCCGAGTACAAAGAATCACCTCAGTACCAGAAGCTGGTAGGAGAAGGTCACTCCAAGAGAGTTGTTTCACGTGAGCCATCGGGAGACGGAATCTTCAGTGAAGCGTCGACAATCAACTTTCTCAGACCAAGAAGTATTTCAGATGGAGAGTTGGTCGGCAGGAATTTGCCATCCGCAGATCATTCTCTCAATTACGAGGGCGTGGTAGAGAAGAGGGACCCGAAAAAGGGCAAGGGATCAGGTGGCAGCAAGAACAAAGGATCAAAAGCAGGCAAATCCAGTGTTGCTGCAACCGCGGCCTCTGCCACTGCTACGACAGCATCAGCATCAAGCCACCACAAGACCACCCTCAGCACCGCCTCTGCCGCACACTCTAAATCAGCTTCCAAGTCCGGACACGCCACCGATCCCGCTGGCGATGCCACGGCGGTTTCTTTATCATCCAGTGCTTCAGCCACCGCTAGTGCAACGGGCAAAGGAAGCAAACTGAAAGGTGCCTTTAAAGAGTCGGTTTCGGGATATAAGGCACAGCAAGGCGGAGAGAGTGAAGGCGGAAGTGGAGTCGGGGGCGTTGTCGGAAAAGGCGCAGGCATGCTCTATGATGCTCACAAAGAGGGCACTCTGAAGGATATTCCCAATCCATTCAGCCGCGGTCCCAAATCTGGAAATTCAGACTCCACTGAATCGGGCGAGGTCACTTCTAGCGAGGACAGTGGCGGAGAGAGCGCTTCCGAAAAAGGCACCACTGGGACACAAGCCTCCGGTGGAGCGGCGAATGCGGAATGCGAAGCTGGTGGTGAGGCCACCGCATCGAAAACGAAGCCATCAGGTAAGAGGCCTGCAGACGAAGAGCTTGTGTCCGATAAGCCGAAAAAGCCCTCCAAGGATGTTGAATCTAGCGGTTCTACGAGTGAGGCAAGTGACGACAGCACAGCTATGTCAGGCAGTAAGGCTGGTCAGGACGAAGTTGTGAATGATTCGACACATGACTCCGAGACTGGATCATCGACAACTACGAAAGGAAAGTCTGGCAAGGCTGGTAAGTCGGGAACTGCTATCAAGGGAAAGCCTGGACACGGCAAACCCCCTGCTTCGGGTACGACTGCGGGCAGCGACAGTTTGAAGCTGCGCCCACGATCCAACAGCTTTCTGGAGCGAAGATCCAGCGGCGGCCCACCTGGTGCAGCGGGCGACACACCACCCGAATCAGCAGGGCAGCCATCACCTCCAACTCCCAGCGGCAATGTGGGCAGCAATGTGGGTGGTGGTCCTGGGACGACTGGCCCGCCTGATGGCGCCGATGCAATTCCACCAACTCCTGTTGGAGACGATGCTGCAGGCCCAGCTGGCTTGGCTGGTAGCAGTGCATCCGCAGGACCGCCTCTCTCTTCACCTGGTGACGCAGCGATCGGAGGAAGTGGTGGCGGCCTCGATGGCGGTGATCCGTCAAGCTACGGCGGCGGTGCGGGCTCAGGAATCGATCCCGCTCTAGGCGGAGCAAGTAGCTCTTCTGATCCCTCAAATCCAACAGGCGGCGAAGGCGCTCCAAATAGCCCGACTTCTGGACATGTCTCATCTCTCGCGGGTCCACCATCATCGGCAAGTGTCCTGGATAGCACCAGCTCTGAGTATGGCGGTACTGATTCTATGCCGCCGCTCGGTGATAGCGGTGCCACAGACAGTCAAGCTGGCTATGAAGGATACGGAAGCGGCGGTGCTGGTACCAGTCCGCCAGGATACGATAGCTACAACGACAATTACGGCGCAATTGGCGGCTCAGACTTCGGGGCTGGTACGTCAGAGTATGGCTCGATGCCTTCATCGATCGATTCTGGGTACGGGGTCGAAAATCCGAGTTCAATGCCACCAGCTAGCGATGGTATTGCCGCCGGGGGCGGATATGGGGCCCCCAGCTTTGGAGACGATTTCTCCAGAACGGACTCGATGGATCCCACGGGCATGGGTAGCTACGGAGCTGGCAGCTCGGATTACGGTACTGGGTTGGGTGGCGAGAGCGCAACGGGGCCAGAGGACAGTACTGGCTACGGTGCTGATCTTGGAAGTTCATCATTTCCTGGAAGCAGCGAAGCTGGATTCTCTCAAAAGAATGTGGTCCCGGATCAAGCGGCAGGTGGATCTCTGAGTTCGACCGCAGCCATTCCTGGCGAGACTCTTCCTCCCAGCGCTGGAGACCATGGAGCATCGCCACCTGGATCGCAGGATGAACCAGCCGCTCCAGCCTCGATGCCGCCTTCGCAAAAGGACTCATCGCCTCCAAGCGGCGCACCACCAAACACCCCAATTGACGACGCATCAGGACCTTTCTCTGGTATGCCCGGCGATTCCAGCCACCCAGTTCCGGGAACCGCACCACCCCCTCAAAACGGAGGTGCTCCTTCTGCAGCAGGCTCTACGAATGCTGGTCAACCAGCATTGAGAAAGCGAATGCCCAAACCGCCATCATCTGGCTCTGGCTCTGGCTCTAAGAGTGAAGGTAAACAGCCCAGTCAAGCCAGCGGTGATATGGATGTAGACCCGCTCGTCAGGTCGATGGAATCATTCAGAGTCACGACTCCTGAAGATCCCGATTTGTCCCCGTTGGACAAGACAGATGGCAGCGCACCGGTGGTAGTACCAACGACTGATGGCGAGACTCCCCTCGAGGTGTGGCAGAAAGCGGCAGCATATGGAAACCTCGCCTTGAAGGAGTACCGGAAGACAGCGCAAAATACAGCCTCTGGAAAGAAGGGGATCAAGCAGATGCATGTTGCAAATGAGGCTATGAGGAAGTTGATCAAGTATTTGCAGGAGCAAGAAGGTGCTACTAGCAAAGCCCGATCCTCTGCTTCAACGAGTGGTTTGACGGATCAGGCCGGTCCTGCTACTAAGCCATCCGGAAGCGGTGATGTTGACATGGTAGGCAAGAGATCTCTAGCTGTTCCTGGCTCAGAACAGACTACTGCCGAGTGGAGCAACGGCAAGCCCCTGTCAAGGCTATTCAGAAGACTGGCAACAGAACCCCTTTCTGGCAAAACTCTCCCTCCCGTCGACAAGAGCGCTGATCCCTACGAAACCGCCCAGAGCACAGACACACCAACAGCAGAAGGCGAAGAGCCAGCAAGTGTTGGACAATCAACGAGCGGTGGAGAGGCAGCAGGTGCTTTAGGGCCGGTGAACGACGAAGAGCTAGCAGACGATGATGATGAACCTGCAGACTCACCATGCAAATGCGGTTCCCCCATTGCCGACTCGCCATCATCCTCCGACTTAGAAACCTCATCCCCCGAAGACTCAATTAGCAACTCGCCCTCCGAAAACTCAATCAACGACTCGCCATTAACCTCGGACTCAGGATCCTCAATCTCGAAACGCGACGAGACCTCAGAATCACCTTACGAGCCCGGCAAGTCTCCGCTTGATTACATCAGGAAAGCCAGTGATTCAACCGAGAATGCTCTCACTGCGTATCAGAGATCCAAAGCTGGCTCGACTGCTGGAAGCAAAGAGCTGGAAATGTTCTTTGAGGCGTGCAACGCTGTTAATGCAGCTATCGGAGCCTTGAGGTCTGAGGAAGGCCTTGAGGGCATTGAACCGTAACACCTTGTGGAAATCGACCCCAGCAAGTCTCCCAAATATTACCTCAAAATTGGCAACGAATCCACCGGGAAGGCTCTCTCTGTATATCAGAAAGCCAAAGGTGGTTCGGCTGCTGAAAGCAAAGCACAGCAAAGCATGCAAAAAGTGTCCGATGCTATTGATACAGCTCTCGCCGCTTTGAAGGGTGAGGAAGGTACTCCCGCAGTAAAGCGATCCCCCAGCCCACCCAATCCCGACGCACCAACGGCAGGTTCCAGCAACGACGCCGAAGATATGATCGCCGACTCGCCATCACCCTCCACCTCGCAATCTGCAGCCACGAATGGCGACGAGACCTCAGCTTCCTCCTCTGGAAAGCCCAGCAAGCCCGGCAAGTCACCGTTGAAATACCTCAACAAAGCCGCGAAAGCTACCCTCAAAGCTCTCGCGGCGTATCAGAAAACGCAAAGTAGCTCGGCGACTACAAGCAAGGCATTCCTGCAAATCAAAGAAGCATCCGAGGCTGTGAACGAAGCCATCATGACTTTGAAGTCTGAGGAGGGCGGTTCGAGTGTCGCTGGCGAAGACATTTCGAGCAGTGCCACTGCTTCTAAGGCCGTAGCGAGCGATAGTACTTCTCTCAGTCCAACGGCCGCATCCAAAGGCGGAGACGACGTCGGCTCTTCAGCGGATACAGATAATGCCGCCGCCGCGAACGCTGCTGCTCCTGCCATTGGTCAACCAGGTTCTGGTTCCTCAAGCGCTCCAAATGACTCCGTGGGAAGCTCCATGGGAAGCGATAGCAGTTCCACGAGTTCAATGGCCGCATCTAGCGGCGGAGCCAATAGCGACTCTCTAGCGGACGTTGATAATACTGCCGTCGCCAACCCTGCTGCTCCTGCCGCCGGTGCTACCAGTTCTGATACCTCTAGCACACCGAGTGGCTCTGGCTCTGGAAGTGCAGCAACAAGTTAAGGACACCAACCCAAACCCGGGACGGGATTCGGTAAGGGATGGAGTAATAAGGGTGGTGCGTGAAGGCCAAATCGTTCGTTGAACGAGAAACGCGAAGACTCTCGGCGGATTTCCTTGGTTTGAGAGTTGGGGGTGGGATGGTTGTTGATACATGTACGGACGATGTGATGCCTTTTGGGGGGGTTTGGATTAGGTGATGTAAGGTTGATGTTCAATCTGAATTGCGTTCTGTGATGGATCTCATTTCTTTCATTTTATCTTTTCCTTCAAATCCAATGGAGTAATTGTTCAAAACGAACCACCCTTTTTCACTTTATCACATTTCCCCAGCCACTCACATATCAATCACCAACCCAAAATCCCACCCTAATGAAACGAAAGGAGTAACGAGTGACGACCCACCCTCTACCAAAGAGCGAAGAAAAACGATAACCGACCCAAAATTCAACACAATTGACAAAACCAATTACTGGCGCAAAATGAATACAATAAACCAACATCATCGAATCTGGAGGTATACCGCAAACGAAGCAAGAACGTGGAGTAAAGATGAATACTACCTAAGACCTCATCACACCGGAAACTTCCATCAAGAGTGAGAGACCAAGGATACTTCACATTTCTCGTACTGTCGTCAACTCAACACAGAAAAAGGCACGAAAAGACATTAGCATAAACATGACAAACTTCCCATACTTAATAATCAAACAGAGACACAATACTACTAAAACAAATCCATCAAGAAAACCACCCTCCACCCTCCCAGCCTGCAATACCAATCCACACCTCGAGTGATAATTTTGCTTTCCCCCATGATCATTAATCGCGCCTTAGCCTTGCCTCGACAGTTCCCATTTCTCTCTTGAACCATGCCTGCTTGGTTGGATCCGTCATACATCGTCCCAAGAACCATTCGTGTTAGGCAAGACTCAAAGCCGGATCAAGTTGAAAGCTGAAGGCAAAGAGACAAGAAGGAAAGACAAGGAGACAGGGAAAAGTGACAAATGGAAAAGGAAAAGGAAACCTCAAAAAGATATGGAAAATAAGGAACCAGACTCTTAATTTCTTCTTCTCATTCTCCGAGGCGAACCAAGGGATGCAAAACTCGTAAAAGTAAAACCCCCCTATCCGTATCCCTTTGCTCTCCTCCTTCGTCGATTCTCCCTCTTCGTGTCCCCGACAAGAGGAAGGGAAAAAGGAAAAGGAAAACGTGAAATCTATCAAGGTATCATCTGCAAGCAAAAGAAAACAAAAAGCAAAATCGCGTCTTTCGCTCGCCCGTTTCCGGAAATAGAAAAAGTCGTCAAAAGAAAAACGCCCCGACGAGAAAGATGCGCGGAAGCTCAAGGCCAGAACGATGGTCGAGTGTGAAGGGAGGCCGATCCGCCCTGCACCCAGCTGCCAGGTGGTTGACGAGAACGCTCTCCCTCCAATGTAGCCCCAAGAGCCGCCACGCACGCACGTTCTCTTTTCTCGGATATTCCCATTTCTTTTCTTTCCATTCTTCTTTCCGGCCAAGCAAAAAGCCGCAAATAACGCCCCAGGATTTGTTGTTGTTTTGGTTGATTGGATGGATTAACATATGCAGAGTTACGCTTTTGTGGGGTTTCGGATAAAAAAAGAGGCAAAAATGAGAAAGAAGAAGAAGAAACAAAGCAAGGGTATTAACGCCGTATGTTTGATGCGAGTAAGCAGGGCTGCGCTCTCGCTCCTGAAAACCAGCCGGTCGGGATAGTAAAAAGCAGATAATCGTGAACCGGTCGTGATGCACATGCGTTCGTCAGCAAGTAGGCCCAAGTAACTTTTTGGTAGAGGTTTCGTAACAGGCCGTGATGCGGAAAAACCCAGGCGCACTGAAGCCCAGTGTTAGAACGCCAACTCTCCCACGCCAATGCAATGCAGACTGGCCCGGAAAGTCAACGCTGGTGTATCATGCTGGTTCAATAACCGAGTGGAAGCGCACGCTCAATCGCAAAATTCGCAAAAGGAAAACGCCGAAAAGGAAAAGGTTTTTGTGGCCGCTCAGTGCAGCAGTGAAGCTGACATTGGCTGAGCCGAAGAGCCGCTGAGGTTCTACCACCAGCTGGAGGGGCCGCTCGGGTTGCCGTAGCCACC
>MSJI02000033.1:0-25083 GCA_001931905.2 Cladosporium sp. IMV 00045
CGGGCTTGAGGTCGGCGCGGGAGGCGTAGATGGCGGCGGTGTGGCCGGCGGGGCCGGAGCCGATGATGACGACCTTGGAGTGCATGTTGCGAGTCTGGTGGAGGACCTGGGAGGCGGTCGAGACGAGGGCGGGGGAGGAGGAGGGGTTGTAGAAAGTGGTCGCGGCGGCGGTAGCGGCGAAGGGCAAGGCGATGGAGGAGCGAAGAGGGCGGAAGGCTCCTGCTCGGTGGAAGGCTTTGGCGAACACTTTGGCGGTAGTGGAGGGGAGGAGGGGGGGAGGGGTATTTTGTCGCTTGAACGCAGTCGAGGATTATACTAAAAATGTGGGTGGAGTCGTGGAGGGGACGGGTGTGGTGGCAGTGGCATTGACATGAGTGAACTTACATAATTTTTCTCGCGCCTTCTGCTACGTACTGCATAAGCGACAAGGCGCGCTGGCCCTGCAGGGAATAACTTTGGAAGTTTACAAATGACCGGGGACATGCTGTGGCGGGTGCAAGCCATGCTACGACAGCTTGGGATTTTGACCCTACTGTCTGGCGCATCTCCCTGATCAAAGGCAACCCGTTCACTGGCAATCCTGAATTTTGTTGAAGAAATTCAACAACGAGTCTGCGGTGTACCACGTCAAAAGATGCATCATTCCTCGATACTTTACATGCTAACAGTGCAATCAGCAGCTCAGCCTAAGCCCTTCACCAGTCTCACCACCCATGTATCTACAAGCGTGCCGTATCAATCTGCAAGCCATGATACACCAAGCCTGCATATTAGTCGCATGAGCACCTATGAAGGCCGCAGTTGCCCGTCGCATGCAGCTCCCTTCCTACGATACTGGCAATCAATTGACACGACTCCCTTACCTCATTGCAGGCTTACATGTGTGTTGCATCTGCAGGCGTGGCCGTAACCGTCAATAGTACGCGGAGAAGTCTGCAACAACTATAGGCCCGCGATACACTAGGATCAATCGACATCTGCGCCAGTATTATGCTGGCAACCAATTATGTGTGTCAGGCTGTTAAGTGCCGAGTACTTAGCACCTAGAGGCGAGGTATATATATATCTACTGCGGCGCATCATCATGGCTCGACTCTTCCTGTAACTAGCTAATATGTCTCTGCACCACCTCGATCAGCCTATGGAAGACACGGCACTTGTCAGTGATCGCTATGGTGAGGATTACTCCCATACTTCCCCGGCTCGTCACCAAAGAGCATGGCTTGACGAGATGCGTGACTTCCAATCAAGGCCAAGAGGCTATCAGCAAACGGTCGCCCTTCTTCTAGGATGGGATCCTGATGGTGATGATCCTGGCGTCACTGAAGAAGTACGTACACATTGAAGGTTCTTCCCAAAGTGACACGCACACTAAACCTCTAACAGCTCACAAGACTGGCAAGAGTGCTAAAAGCTTCTTACAACGCTCAAGTGCAAATGATTGTTCTGAACTTCGCGAGTTCCTTTCAACTACGGGCTTCTCAGCATCTGTCGAGCTTTGTGTCTACTTACGATAAGCCGCACACACTACTTATCGTCTACTATGCCGGCTACGACCACTCATCAGCAACGGCATCAGGCAGCATCGCCCTATGCGAGAAGTCTACATACAGCACAGCAGAGAATCTTCCGGTCGATATCGGATGGCACGAAGTGGATCGGTCTCTCAAGGAAACGTCGTCTGACGTGCTCATGATCTTCGACTGTTCTCAGGCTGAGCTACTTTGCGGGTCCGCCCAGGCAAACGTTCTCGATCAGAGTAGGAAGTGTCAGTATCTTGGTGCATGTGGGTCAGAACAGGTGACAATGCGTGCGGGAAGAAGCTCTTTCACTTCGGCCACCATCTGGGCACTTCAAGAGCTTTCCGGGGAATTCAGATTCTCGGTAACCAGGCTTGTGAGCATCATTAAGACTTATGAGTACTTACCAGTCGATCAGACCCCGATACTGGTTGGCACTTCTCTTGAGTCGGTGTCTAGGCACATCTGTCTGGAACCTACGGGAACATGGGGCCCCTTTACACCAGGATTTTTAGACTTGAGGTTCAAATTCCGCGGTGAAATCAGTGAGGACCGAGTCATACAAACCGCAAGAGCGCTGAAAGATGGCATGCTCAACGGGACCCCGTCTTGCATGTCAGTGTCCTTCCTGGACAGTCACAACCTAGACGTAGATGAGGCGGTCAAGAGCTGGAAGCCAAGGACGCGCTTGGGAAAGGAACGTAGACGTAAGGAAGGACGGGAGGCATCCACGAGCGGGAGTCATGTTTTCAACATCATCGGCACTATCAAACTTACATTGTTTTGGGCCGGACTCATGGCCCTCGAGAACAAGTTGCAATACTTCATCAGACGTTGTGTTGAGAGCCATCAAATATTCAGTGAGTGCTGGCCGGTGGCCAAGAATGGAGCAGTCTTGGTCACTACGCGGTCCCACGCTGTGGCATCCCAACCTATTGACCGGGGCTTGGAGATCAAAGAATTCTCCGTTGAGGACGGTGCGAAATACTTGCTACTCCAACTCGCCACCACTGTGGCCGACCAAGAAGACAGAGATGCTGCGCTCGAGATTTCGAAATCATTGAACGGCTACGCTCTTGCGCTGAGCCAGATGGCCGCCTACATCAACTCGCGGTCAATGAAGATCAAAGCTTTTGTGGAATTTTAGAGAAAATATCCGCGAAAACTCCACCGGGGGCGACGGCCTGGCTGGAAGTACTTTCTGATTTTAGCTCTAAGTATTAGGTTTTAGATATTATAACTTATTCTAGAATTTAAGAATAAGTTATAAAGTATATAAGTTTAAAAGATAAAAGATTAATTAATTAGCTATCTATTATAGCTTCTAAAAGCTTTTTTATATAGCTTAATATATTGCTAGGTATACCCGCTTTAGTAGTGTTTTGACTAAGTCTTAGAAGCACAACACGTGGAGCTTCTAACTAAGGACAGCGTAGACGATGCGCTAAACGCTTTCAACTCTCGCGCTAAGAACCTGTTTATGATCTACTGCATTACCGGACGATTCGAGTACCTCAAGTGCAAAACTATGTGCGAGTAGAGCTACAAAGGCGGACCGCCATCTAAGCTTAGCAAGAAGCAGTCGGTCGAAAACCACGATGTGAGTGGCACCATTATCGGTATCTGGACGCCGGCCAACTAGTAAGGCTTTAGTGTCGCCGGTGAGCACCTGCATTTCATCAACGATAAGAGGTTAGCGAGTGGCTATGTGCTAAAAATCAAGGCAGGGAAGGTTAGGATGCAGATGGCGGTAGCCTCCAACGTGCATATTGAGTCACCTGAGACTGAGGATTTCAATGAGGCGAAGCTGGTGACGGGTGATGCGGGTGTGAAGGCTGTGGAAGGCTGAAGTGCCTGAGAAGATCACGCTGCATCGTCGCTGGATCTTGCCTTTCCGTTCGGATACTGTGCAGAATGTATGCCGCACCGGTGATACATGGAACAGCATAAAGTCATACAGCATTCTAATCGTAATTTATCTACTCCTCGCCGATCGTTCCAACTGTACCAGCAGACAGCTCCGGATTGGACACCATGGCCTTCCACTTCGCATCCACAGCCTCCAACTTCGATAGCAGAGCTGCAACTACTCTTCGCGCCTCGTCCATGTCCTCTGGCGCAAAGTCGGGTCTCCCATGACTGCTCGCAGCAGCGTTTCTCAGATTCTGGAGGGCGCCTTGCAGGTTTTTGAGTCGACGGCGCACTTTGCTCATGAAGTCAAGATAGCCGGTGACTCTAGCTGTTTGCTCCTTCACCACTTTGAGATACTCGTGCATTGGCATGCAGCAACTCTTGGGTAGCTCGTCGTCGCAGGCAGCGCTCGCCTGAAACGGATTCCATGCCTCCAGCTTCAGCCAAGTGAATTTTGACCTTGATCTTGCCAGCAACTCTTCCTTCAGACGATTGCATTCATCGTAATGTTCCTGCTCCTCCCCTTCTAGAAGCCTCATCACTTCGGTTAGTACCGCAGAGGCCCGGCGCAGGTCTGCCGCAAGACTATCGCACGCCTCAAACATGCCTTGTAGTTCCGGAACCAGCATGCTAGTCATCTTGGTCAACATAGTCATCAGTGCCGTGTCTGGAGAGTACTGGTAGTACCACCTGCCGAAGCGGCTCTTGCTGAGTGTTTCGTCCAGCCACCGGGTCACGCCAGACTGGTCTTTGGGGAGTGGGTCTCCCAGTCTCTTAGACAGAATGCTGAAGTCTCTGACACTGCGGCTGACGACGTCTCTCATCTCAAAGTCGAAGTCGGCGGTTTTCATGATGAAGGCGTCCATAATGGCGTATGCTGACTCTGTTCGAGCACGAATCAGTTCGCCTTGCTCCAGCATGTTCAGAACTCGAAAGTCAAGGGCCATGATCCCAATGTCATTCAAGATCTGGTCTGCGACCTTTTCGTAAAGCACAAGATCTCGAGAAGTGTCGACTAGATCGGAGACGGTGTCGCCAACTTGTGATCCCCTTTTAAGGACAGAAAGGCCGGAAGATGGTTGGTCAAGTGTGACACGGTTCTCGACGATTACTTCACAGATATCGACCTGGACAATCCAGCTGAACGCCCTACTGGTAGTCTTGACGGCTGTTTTGTCGCAATTTGAATCAAGCCAAGTGCTGGCACCCCACACAATGAAAAGGAACAAGGACAAGGTGACAAGCACCGGACCGAGGAAACGCCAGAGGAACTTGAGTATAGATGCTGACAATTTGATGTGTGCCAGTGCCTGGACCAAGAAGTGTTGTAGAGCTTCGACAACAGAATGAACTGCAGAACTGGTCGTGTCGGACATGGTTGAGTCATTGCCGACAGCCGGGGTGGACGGTTGCTCATTGAGCATGTGCCCGTCTTCCGGTTGGCTTTCATCGTTGTTGGATGACACTGGAAACCTCTTGCGAGCGCGGGGTCTGATACTATGCGGTAGTGCTGTCGTATCGGGAGCGATCGTTTCTGTCCCGTGCCCGTTGGTTGGCAAAGGTGGATTCACCGACGGCGACCTGCTACGAGCGTCTTGAAGTTTCTAACGACACCTGTGTTAGAATCTTCTCTACCACTTGAGGCACGCTTTGCTTACTTTGGATCGTGTAAGGATGCTTGTTTCGGGCTGCTGACCACTCGTCTCATGGTAAGCGCTGTCACTCGCGTGCTCGCTTTCACTCGAGGCGAGGGACATCGCTGACTTCTTTTTCTTTGCTGCCATGTTGTCCTTGCGATTCATCCTTTGACTGCCGATACCTGCTGCTTCGTGGGAGTTAGGGCGAAGGTAGTAACGAGGATGTCAGTAACAAGTGTTGGAGTGTTAACGCCCGGGGCTGGGACGAGCTGAAAGGTTTTCGATTGAAAGGAGGTAGAGTGCAATAGGAGCGTAGGAAGGGCGTTTGTTGGCTGCCCATATATAGCCAAGGAAGGAAAGGAGAGGCTCGGTCAGACGCAATGTGACTACAATCAAACCTGCTGCAGCCAACCGTCCAAATGTGAGGCGTGCGCCAAAGCTCAAACAACCGCAGGTCCGCAGCAACAAGGTTCTTTTGTGGTGGAGCAACTGACTTACGGTGACGTGCCAGTTACACACCCTCAACAATGGCGACAGACCTCATGTATGCTTTTCTCGTTCACATATTCCAGTGTAGGCTGCAGCTGAATCAACAAAGGAGTGCGCGAGCTGTCAACCGACACCATGGCTCCGGATTGCACCTTGCGCGCCTATCGCTAAGCCTGTGCGTACCGTGCGCTGCATCCAAGCGGTTGTTCGCAGTTGCTATCGATCGAACACCCGAGTAAGTGCAGATGCCTGGCGAAAGTTGAGACTCGTCTTGGCCCTACCGTTCATATACGGATTGGGAGTTTGCAACAAGTATAAGACTTCTGCTGTCCCGCTGTCCCAAGGCTCGCAAGGGTCGCTGCTGCAAGCTGCTTCGTGTGCCCCTGGCTTCCTGAGCCGAGCTGTATGCAGGAATGCGGCAGCGTGGCTGTGGCGTTCCTGCCTTTGATCAGTATCATCTGCTCTTCAGCATGTCACTCCCATCGCGTTGCTGTCCGCTCGTGCGTTGTTCAAACCTTGCCGAGAAAACACCACGGCTGTACATGCTGCAATACCAGTCGCGCAGAGTATCGACTCCCAGGAAGGGATGAGGGCTGGACCGAACGAGACGACTCCACTGGGTTCCCTATCGGACGGATGATGATATGGTGGAGCATTGTAGGGGGCTTGTACTGATCTCCCCGATGAGGCTATGGCAAAGGTAGGAATTGCATAGTCTAGATTGCCCCAAGATGGTGTTCTGCGTTCTTTCTGCACGTCGGTTGTCGTCCACGTGCTTGGCCTCAGACCGAGGACCCATGGGTAGGCGTTCCCCCAGTGGTCAGGCGCATCGCCTTGTAAAAGCATGGCTTGATGTCTGAGGGTTACTTTGCGCACACTGCCTCACGCTTCCTGTGTCTGGAGTGCCAAGGAGTTCAAATCCTCCACTTCGAATTGGGGGTTTTCATCGCGCGGCTGTGGCTGCTATTCCCAAAACCAAGAGCAGATGCAATACGGGCTGGACATGGCTGATGGCCAAGAGCGCCACCTACGCATTCAGACGTTACGAGCACGCGGGCATGCGCTGCATGCATGTTGTACAGTGGTGGGCAAGAATGGATGAAACCCCTGCACCTGCATGATCTACTAACGTCACGGTAGGGGAGTTCGGACAGTACGGGAGTTCGGACACTCCCGCGCGCTAGTTTCGTATTCTTATCTATTTTTTACGCGTTCTCTTTCCTTCTTCTTTCTTTATGCCTACCTATTCTGAAGATACGCTTACTATAGCCTTAGCGGCCTACCGAAACGGCGAATATACCTCGATCTAAAAGTATTCTTACGCGTTTAATATCCCGCCTTTAACTCTCTCTAACTAGCTTTCGAAACAAACTTCCTACTCTCTATCGCATAAATCGCAAAAGATACTCTTAATAGCTAAAGAGAAGGCTCTCCTAAAGTCTATTACTCGATTATCAAATTTAGGAATCCCTATTACCCTCGCGTTAACGAGAGAACTTACCGAAGAAATCTATAACGCCTACTTCCGCCTAACTTTAACTCCGACTTCCTACTCTCCTATTAGTAAATAGTAGATCGATAGGTTCCGAAAACAATACTCTATTCTAAAGACTATATACTCTCGAGCTATAGACGTAAACTACTTTAAAGCGGTAAGCTATCTAACTATAAACGCCTACTTTACTACTCTTACTAACCTATTCCTCGAGAATTTCTACTCTTCCGACGCTATTTTTAACGTCGATAAGACCGGTTTTACTCTTAGTACTACTTTACCTTCGAAAGTACTTATTAATAAAGAGGATACGAGAGCATTTAAGAAGATAAGCGAAAGGCAAGAGTAGATAACGGCTATAGAGTGCGTCGGAGCCTCGGGAGTCTCTCTACCTCTACTTATTATTTTCCGGGCGAAAGATATAAATACTAGGTGGATACTAACTTTTACGCCCGAGAAGTAGAAGTTCTCTACCTCTTCTAGCGAGTAGACGTTCGATTCTTACGCGTACGAGTGGTTAACTACGTTATTCGAACCCGAAATAGCCTAGAAGGACGGAAAACGAAGGCTATTACTACTTAATAGACACGGATCGCATCTTACGGCTAGGTTTATCGCTTTTTACCTCGATAAAAGTATAGACCTAGTCGTATTACCGCCGTATACCTCGCATATATTATAACCTCTTAATATTAGGCTATTTAGCCCTCTAAAGCGGGCTTTATTAAGCGAGATCGACCGGCTTTTCCGGCTATATACTCGACGAATACCTCGTATCGAGTGGACTTTAGCCTATATTACCGCTCGGTCTAGGGCTTTTATAACTAGGAACGTCGAATCGGCTTTCCGAGCGTCCGGTATCTACTCTCTAAGCCCGATTACTATCCTCTCTACTCTACGAATACCTTCGGAGCCCTCTTAAGTTACTCCGCCTCCTATTACAACTCCGAACGATCTAGATTACTCTCTACTAGATAGTTCGCCTCCGGAGGGTACGGAATTATAGGAGGCGACGTTACTAGTTAACTTAATCGTTCGTTTATCTACTCTCGAGACTCCCGTAAAGCGGTATATCGAGCGATCGGGAGCGGCTTTCGAAAGGACGTCTTCTAAGAATACCCTCTTACGGAAGGAGCTATTAGAAGCTCGGGAGCTATTACGGGTACGTAAAGAACGTAAGAAAGGGAAGCGCGTAGCGATAAAAGGGAGTATTATCTTTAATATAAAGGAAATCCTTAAGGTAGTCGAGAAAGTAGAAGCGTATAATAGGGGTAATAGCCGGTAGGGGAAGTTAACTAAGGGGTAGGCTTCTTAGGTATAAACGATAGAGAGTAATAATAATCTAACTAGTTAATATACTTAGATAGTAAATTTAAGTACTAGCTTCGTTACTTAGATTAAGTACGAGGCTCCTATTATCGTAGGGTACGACGGTTTTAGTTAATTAGTTAGAATTTAGAGTCTGTTTTAGTACTAGTTTAAGGTATGGATTCGGTATTTCTTTTAGTAGTTAGTTTAGGGGGTATCTTTATCTCACTTTCTGCTATTAGCTATAGTAGGAGGACTGTTTTTATGATTAGCGCGATATATATAGGAGTCGGAAGACAATAATAATAACGAGGGTTACTAAAAACGCCTGATTCATTAGTTCCTATTACACTTCAATTTAATAAGCCTAGTTTAGAAGAATACTAGCCGGTTTAGGTGCCTACCTGCCTTACCTACCTATCCTAATCTATGGATTAGGATAGGCGCTCTCCTAACCCAGCCGGTAGTACTAGGCTAGATCCGGCGCGGATATCGTGTGCCCGCGTAGTCGCGGCCACACTATAAACCGTAGACTAACTCTAATCCTATATACTAAGGAGACTCGTAGTAAATATACTCTACTCTATTATTCGGAGAGTAATAGAGTAGTAGAGTAGATAGAGTAATAGAGTATATTACGTGACCTATAACCTACTCTATAGGCGGGCTTTACCTATTAATATATAGCAGTCTCCCCGTAACGCGCTATACGCGTTCTAACTATCCTAGGGTTATTATAAATAGGCGAAATAAACCTAGGTAGCTCGCTTTACGGTTCTATTAAGTCGTATATAAGCTATAGGGCTAGAGCCGAGTATTAGGGGTTTAGACCCGAGCGTCGCTATAATAGAGTAAAGTGCTCTATTATCGTAACGTAGTCTATCGTTCGCGGGTAATACGAGCGAGCGACGAGTAGCTAAAGTTTTGCTAGATAAGAGGAGTTAAGCTATTAAAGGTTACTAGTATACTACCTAGGCTATTAAGGGTTATATATATAAATTAACGCTAAACTCCTTATTATTACCTTACTATAGCTATTTCATAATAGATTAATAAAAGCTAATTATTCTTACTTAAGTATAAGGAACTATAAAAAAGCGCGACGAGGTTATACTACTTACGATTGCGGGATTTTACTAAGCCGTAATACATAGCTATAACTTTCCCCGTCTTCTAACTATAAGATATTTCCTACTTACATTAAGATCTATATTCGTTTAGTACGGTATAACGCTTTACTAATATCTACTATATCTTTACCGCCGATAGGATTAAGATCTCGGGCTTTCGAAATATTACTAAACGTATCTAGTACCGCTATCTCTATAGAAGTTCGCTATTAGGTCTCGTAGCTTAATAAGACTAAAGTCTAATAACTCCCTCTAGATTACCCTAAGCACTTTTAGATCCTTACGGTAGCCGCTAAGATCTAGTAAAGGCGAATAGAGTATAAAAAAGCGGTAAATAAAGCTATAGACTAAATTAATTTTACGAGTAAGATAGCTTCTACGCTTTACTATGAGATCGGTAATATACGACGAAGCTATTATAGAGTAGCCTATCTAGATTAGCTTCTTACGTTAGGGCCGGAGGATTTCTAGTCTTAACTTCCTCGCCGTTACTATTATACTCGCATATATACGAATTCTACTCTCGGATTTCTCGCGGATATATATCTAGAACGAAAGGCAATATTAAGCGTAAAAGCTGAAATTATACTAGCTTAGAGATTATATAGGCCGGGACATTTAAGACGAAGTAAGAGGCTTAAGGTACGGTATAGAAAGTAAGAATTTCGGATTACGCGAAATATAGCTTAGGCTTAGGGAAGGAGTTACCGATTTTAGTATTCTTTCTACCTACTTAGTATCTCGTCTATAGAGGGAAGACGTATACTATTAGGTGTCTTCCCCGTATTATAGCCGCGACTACGCGGGCATATAATATCCGCGCCGGATCTAGCCTAGTACTACCGGCTGGGTTAGGAGAGCGCCTATCCCAATCTATAGATTAGGATAGGTAGGTAAGGCAGGTAGGCACCTAAACCGGCTAGTATTCTTCTAAACTAGGCTTATTAAATTAAAGTATGATAGGAACTAATAAATTAGGCGTTTTTAGTAAACCTCGTTATTATTATTGTCTTCCGACTCCTATATATGTCGCGCTAATCATAAAAATAGTCCTCCTACTATAGCTAATAGTAGAAGGTGAGATGAAGATACCCCCTAAACTAACTACTAAAAGAAATACCGAATCTATACCTTAAACTAGTACTAAAATAGACTCTAAATTCCAACTAATTAACTAAAACCGTCGTACCCTACGATAGTATCCTCTAGATTAACGGGCTCCTTGTTAACTCTATCTCGTATACTTCTTATCCTTATACCCGAATTTTCCTTATATACCGCCTACCGGACGCGATCTTCTATTACCTTTAAATTATCTAATACTCCTACGCCTCTATTAAAGTCCTCCTCTAGTCGATCGGGGGCGGGTTTCTCGGACTGCTAATTCTTAACGAGATTAGGCAAAACTTAAGCTATACGCTAGTAGAATACGTTTTTGTTTACTATCGGCAGACCGTCCGCCTAAAGGTAATATTTATAGCCTTATATAGCGTATCGAGTTTAAGTAGCTATATATCCTTCTAGTTTATAAGTGATAGGCTACTCTCGTCTACGAGATTACGCGCGTAGGCTAGTATAATCCTCTAGTTGCAGTTAGAGACGAAAACAAGACATAATTAAGTACTATATTACTAGAAAAGCCTACTATATAGCCCTACTAAACGTAATAGCCTACCGTACTTTTTCTATAGATATACGGTTCGTGATTTTTATTTCGTATAGGTAGTATAGAGCGTTAAGGGTCTCGCTATTAATTCCTTATGAAAGTTAAAATTAATAGGTATATCTAGCCTTCCCCGCCTTAACTAAAAGCCCTAGACGAACGCCGGGTCGTATACGCGTTTTAACGGACGATTATATTCCTCTTCTCCCCCGTATAAGTAGTATAATTCTATTTATTCTTATTAGAGGCTAGAGTAGAATTTCTAGCGTCTATTACGCCGCTATTATTATATACTTACGGAGGCTCTCCTAAGAAAGTAGGAATCTAGAGCTCTCGCTAGAAGCATTATAAGGCAGGCTATAGGCTTAGGTAGAAACCGTACGCCCTACCGGTCCCTCGGTTTACTTTCTAGATTAGCCTTTTAGACTTCTTTATTATTTAGATTTCCTCTTTCTCTCTCTCTCTCCTATATCTACCTTAGTAAATAGACGTCCTTATATAATTTAAATGCTATCTAAAGTAAGAGAGTCGATACGCGCTCTTAACGAAAATACTTAGATCGTTAGTAGTAGACTCCTACTATCGCGCGAATAAAGACGATTACTAGATAATATTTCGAGCGGTAAAGATAACTTCTAATACGCTTTTTCGAAGTCGAAGAGCTACTACATAGATAGTAGCCTAACTTAGCAATTCTATTTCCCCTCGTATATAACGCCGGCGACTCTTATACTACCTAGAAGATTAGAGACTTATACCTAAAAGTTATCGTACCGAGTTTATCGAAAACAACTAGGGAAAACGTCGCTCTTAATAGTATATGTTATATACTAGATAGTATAGCGCTCTCTATTCCTAAAGTCTTATATAGCGGCGAATAGGAGGGACGATACTATCTTATCGTTACTAGAATACCGGGGGAGGCTTTATATCGTACCTAGCCGCTAATAAACGAGACGGATAAAACCTAGTATATCGGTTAGATTAGCCGATTCTATACTATTCTATCTACCCGGAAGTCTACTTATATCGGAGGTATTAACGGGAAATATCTACCCGAACGTCTATACGCTAATAAGGACGATAACTCGGATAATATATTTAGCCCTACTAAGCTTTTATAAAACTATTAAACCCTAGGAATAGACTATTCTTCTTTTATACTCTACTATCATGATTTAGGCCCGGGGAATATCCTTATAGATCTTTTAAATGCGACGATAAGCGTTATAGATTTTAAGTGTATTAGATTTATTCCGAGAGAGTAGGTAAGGACTAAATTTCGTATCTTAAGCGGCTTAGACCTAGACCTTAATAATTATAAGGATAAAGCTCGATACGAATAGCGGTCGCGAATATAAAGACAATTAGAAATAGAAGGGATTTTAGACGTCGTAAATACATAGATAAGCTAGCGGTACCTAGGTAGATAATAGTAACTATCTAAGGATAATAATATAGCCTAGCTTTACTCTTTAAGGTAACGATAGTATTTTAGCGGAAATTCCTTAAGAATATTTCTATTATTCGTAAATAAACGTAACTAGTTATACGCTTCTATAATAGGGTTAATAGCCGGTAGCGGGAAGTTAACTAAGGGGTAGGCTTCTTAGGTATAAACAATAGAGAGTAATAACGATCTAACTAATTAATATACTTAGATAGTAAATTTAAGTACTAGCTTCGTTACTTAGATTAAGTATAAGGCTCCTATAAACCGTAGACTAACTCTAAACTTATATACTAAGAGACTCGTTCTTAGGCTCACGATAATCACTCGTAAGCGTAGTAATACTTACCCTACTCACTCGTAAGTAAAGTAAACGCTTACTAGTTACGTGAGTAACTAGTCGCTAGCACGTAAGTAACTACTTACTATTACGTGCGTAAGCTACATATTATCCTAGTAGCTTCCAGCTAATCCCTAGACGCGCGCTTCGCGGGCTATAATAGTAAGGTCTATATAGGGAAACGCTAGTTACGTAAGGGACTATACGTAACTCGGGGTAGCGTTAGTTACGCTTAGTAGCTACGTACGTATATCCTACGCTACGTAGGCTTATAGTATAAAAAGCAGCGATTAGTCTTATTATCTAAGTAGCGATTACTTAATAGCCTCCTATACGTTACGAGATTTATCTTTTCGATACTTCCTTTATTACTTTTCTTCTAGAGCTTTTTTCTTTCAATTAAAGCTTTATTAGCTTCTAACCTAAGATCTAGATAGTATTAGAGTTTTTCTAGATATATTAAGATTTAGTCCTTAAAGTTAAGTTGCTACTTTAGGTATTAATTTATTTATGCTAGAAAGTATATTATATTCTTATTTAGAGTTATTATTTAACTTCTCTTTAGATAATTTTTTAACTATTAGTTATTTGACTTCTTTAGATATTTATAATATCTAGGAATCTAAGATAATTCTTAGGACTTCTAAGAATAGTACTTAAAACATAATAGAAGTAATAGCTAGTAGTAGGAAGTTAACTAAAAAGTAAGCTTCTTAAATATAAATAATAGAGAATAATAATAATCTAACTAATTAATATACTTAGATAGTAAATTTAAATCCTAGCGTTATTATTTAGATTAAGTATAAAGCTCCTATAAACTATAGACTAACTCTAAACTTATATACTAAAGAGACTTATAAATATTAACTAGATATAACCTAAGCGATACTATTACTCTATACTAGTTATATCGCTTTTATGAATTAATACTTCTAGTTATATAATACTTATATAAAATAATAAGTTTAAAGCCTAGAAGAGTATTACTCTCTTAGCGCGCTTAAACTCTTATATAGCCTAGAGCTATTATATATATATTAAGTATAAAATAATATATATAATAGTATAATAATATTAGAAGACTAAATACTAATCTATATCTATATAAGAATAATCGAATAATCTTTAATTTCTTCCTAAAGCTAGTTTATAAGTAAGCTTATATATATATAAAAAAAGAATTTCTTTCTTTTTATAATATACTAACTTTCTTACTTTACTATCTTTATGTACTTTATAACTAGACTACTTATAAGCTCTATTAGAGTATAAAAGGGTTTTATAAGTATAATATAAGTAGTATATTCATAATTTATATATAAAAAGGTTTATTTTAATAGAGACTATAAGAAGTTTATAAGAAGTCTATAAGAGGTCTATTTAATATAGTCTATAATAATATTATAAGCTACCTATAGTTAAGTCTATAAGAAGTCTTTTACTAGCTTACTTATACTTCTAGCGTTAGTATAATATTTATACTCTATAAGCGCTTTTACTTTAAGCTTTATATTATATACTTAGTTAGTATAGTAGATTTTACTTTATTTTCTATACCTATAGTACTTATACTTTTATTCTAAGTAGAAAAGAGTATAATTATAATGCGAGTCCCGCCGATTCTGTATCCGGAAACGGCGCGCCCCTTTCGGGGAACCCGCTTCAGAATAGAGTAATCCGTCCTCGTCGCGTTATTCTTTAAAGAGCGACTTCGTTACCGAATCGAGTCGTTCGAATCCGCCTCCCTTCGACGTTCTCTAACTATTTTGCTTACATTCCACTCGATCTCCCCTATCCTACTCTATACGCTTATATACCCTCTTTTAATAGAGGATGTGATATCGCTACCTATTTGCGAGCCCGTTCTACCCCTTCTAAGCGCTACGTAGCGCTCTATTACACCTGCCGCGACGCTCCCTTATCCCCTTTATACGCGATGTCGTATTAGGATCCTACCGTGTATTAGAATTACGCACGCTTAACCTTAGTATCCCGCCGGCCTACCCGTATAGGACTCGACGCGGTGCTTCTCTCACCTATAGTTTAGAGGGTAAACCCTACCCTCTTAATACCCTTGCATATATTGCTACCTCTAACGGGCCGGTAGCCTACGTTACGTGAGGTCAGGTTCGACGATTTCAAATATTACGCTATAGTCCTATCGAATTCGACCGTCGATTCCACCTTACCTTACTTTCAAAAGCCTAATCCCTAAGTCTTTTACCTTTTAACTTGAAAACCACTATGACCTACAACTTTTCGACTATCGGCGGTCTTAATAACATTTAGTTTTATATCCCGTAACCTACCGCGCTACTACCGGCAAAGACTATCGCGAAACCTACGAGAAAACGGAGGGAAAGCACCTAGACTAATAGCTATCGCAACGGTAGTTATAATGGTCGCGGAATACCCGCAGTATATTACTAACGTTTATTTAAGCTTCCTCGACCGACTGCCGCTTACTAGTACTAGCTTATAAACTAGAAGAGTATAAGAGGCCTACCTCTACGGTCGCCGAGTCCTTAACCATTGCTAGCAAAGCGATGTACGATACCGCTTCCAGCTCCGATTTCGTCTCTAACTCGACGAGTCACGGCCCTAAGCATAACTAAGTACCGTCGGGTCGAAAGTCCCCTACTTTAACTACTAATAATACCGACGACTAAGTCTAAGTATGTACCGGCTCTATATCGACTAATAAGCACCCTCTATTGCATGAGATATACGGATCTCCTCCGCGAGCGAATACGGAACATCCGCCTTAGAATAATTCGATCGATAAGGATGCGAATAGAGCGCTAGCATACGTATAGAGCGACCTAAACGGACCTATTATGAATTCTGCCCTAGAACCTTCTACCTATTATCGCGACTCCTCCCTTTTACCGATTTCCTGTAAGCAGAACTATTTATAGAGCTAAAGTCTCACGTCTTATCTCGACGATAATAGTAGTAGCAGTAGTAGCGCTAGCGACGAGCCACGAATTCCACGCTCTATGTTTCGTAGGAGGCGAGACTTCTAGGCTTCTCTCCGTAGTTCCTAGTATAACTAGATATATCATCCCTCGGATTCCTCTACTCGCCCGCAACTTTTAACGATCAGGCGGCGTTTAGCTAGACTATAGCGAGGGCGACGACTAATTCAGTAACTAGGTCTATATTCGTCCTCTAGAGAGTCCTCTTTACTATCCCTAATTATGCTACTACCTCCTCTATATAAACGCGTAGTGCTCCCTACTAGGCCTACTTTAGATAGGCGCCTAATTCAGTGTTTACTAACTTCCGAGGTAGTCGGCTCAAAAGTTCGCCTAACGTTAGAGATACTACCTCTCGATATGTATTAGCCCGCCCCGAAGCTCGCGTTTATATCTAATCGAGAGAAAAAGCGTAATATATACTTAGAGGATAATAATAAACTATTATTAAGACTTCGGCGCTAGACTAACCTAAAGCTCACGTAGAAGCAAATCCAAAATCATTTTCCCGGTAGAATAAAAGGCACGAAGCTTAAGGCGAAGGGTAGTAAGCGCTATAGCGCTTTCGGATAAGCTTAAGGGATAGCTAGTCCGGAGGATCTTTCGGAGCTCACATAAGCATAATTTGAAAACCTTATATGCTTTAAGGTTTCGTTTTGCTTTAATCTCATTAATATTAGTTTCCTAATATCCTATATTAGGCTTTGCGTTCAAAATTTTCGTATACTAAAATCTTGCTTATTCGGTTCCATATTATCGCACTCTAGATTGCTAATTACTCTAATAAGAAGCGATATTAATAAGGATCAAACCTCTAAGCTCATATATTGCCTACTCTAAATATAGTTTTCTATTTCTGCGAAAGAAAGATATTTGTTAATGAAAGAGGTAAATAATATCTTAGCGAAGCTATATAGACTTCTCTAGGTAGACTTGCGTAGCAACATATGCGAATAATCCGTCTAGCTGCGTTAAACCGTCTTTCCCGCTCTTAGGAGTCGTCGAGCCCCTAGGGCTAGAAGGGTGCTCTATAGCGCGACGGAACCTAGTTGTAACGATCTTATATCTATCGCTAGCACCCTTACGGAACCGCTAGAATCTCTATATGATTGGAATTATTACTTCGTCCTAGAAAAGCTTACTATAAGCTTCGGGAGGGTATAAAATCGCTATGCCGCTTTATATACCCTCGACCTACAAAAGTATAGTTCCCTCTCTATTCTCCTCTAACCGAACTAAAGTTAGTCCCCGGAGACGGAGTAGAGCTTCCTACTCGAAGTTAATATCCTAAGCTCTTCTCGATAGGCACTATCGCATATAAAAGGAGTAAGCCACAGTTTTGCCCTCCTAGGTTCTAAGGTAGCGTAGTATTATAAATCTTTCAAGTTTATCTATTATAGTTCCGTGCTAGGGAAGAGACGTCCTACCGAAGTCGATTAGGCGCTTATCGATAGGCAGATCGAAGTCCTTATATAGTAACGCAATACTATAATCATCCTATTTATTATATTCCGTAAACACGGCTTTAATATTATGGAAGGCCCTCTCTATTCTCGACTACTCTTGTCCCCTCATCCCTTTCACGGCTTCTTTAAAGCACGGTAAAAAAGCATAGGCGTCTATATAGTATATCGATAGCGTATAGTTAATAGCGCGTAGGTATATCTCGCTTAACTTATTAGCTTTCTAGTAGCCTTATAAGTAGAAGTATTATTACCCTATAGAATGAGACAGCCCGTAAAAGGTACGATAAGCTCTTTATCGCTTAGTTCGGTATTTCTTATAGTAATTAGTATAATTAAAACCTTCGAGGTAATAGGTACTTATATATATAATAAATAAGGCCTTTTCGCCGACTCTTATTCCCCCGCTAGAATGCAGAAGCGCTATCTCTAACCCTATCGACTATTAGAATTGTTTGTCTATCGTGACTTTAGTATTAGCGCCTAGGACGCTTCAACTTACATAAAGGTGTAAGCATAGAAGAGGTTATTTCAACGCAAACCCTTTATATCCTAGATATAAGTAAATATACCGCTTCTTTCCGTCGATTTTAAGTTCTTACTATCTCCCTTTGTAGTCTCTCCCTTATTATCTCGTAGGGGCATATTCGGATATCACGTATACAATAGTGATATTGTTATTAGCTTATAGCTTCCTACTACCGATACTACCGACGGACTCTAATTTCCTAATACTCATTTTATTGCCGAATATAGTAATCTCTCTAGTTAAAGAGCTATACAAATTAAGGAAGACTCCCTTAGGGTGAATATATAAAGGAAACACACGAAGCTTATTAAGGTTTATAACCTATACGACGAGGCCTGTCTTTAAATAGACTTTTGCGGTATACGAGCTTTATCCCTCGAAGCTTACTACTTAGTCGCGCCCGTAAGCTCCCGAAACGCGTTTAAGCTTATCGGTAAAAATGTCTAGAGGCTAACGTGCCTATAGAAGAAGTAGCATGCCGCCGACGTCTTACTATAGTACCGACTAGGTTATTAAAGTGCAGACTTAAGCGAACCGTAGACGTACGCGGAGAGGTGATATTTAGATATAGTATCGGCTTCGATCCAACCTATTATATAGAACGTTCTAGCTCTATCCCGGTCCTTCATAATAGTTCTAGCGCATATTAAGTCTCGATTTAACGATATAAGTAACCCTAGTTACTAAATTAGAGCTGATTCCACCTATAATATCCTCGTCGAGGCGCTCGACCGATAGACGTGGAAAATAAGTATATACTGCATCCTTAAATTAGTTCTATAGCCCTCGCTTTTTCTCTTAGAACTCTAGTACCGCGTCTTACAACCCTAGGCCTAAAGGTAATTGATTCTCGTTACTACCTAATCCTCCTACTATAAATTACTATAGTCCCTACTCGCTCTACTAGCCCTACCTATAGCGTGCATATAGGACCGGTCGGCTATAGAGGGGCCGAGAATCGTTATCTACCTAGCCAAATTTATAGGCCTTACGAGCTAAAGGTATTGTATAGTAGCCTACCTAATAGTAAGTAAATAGCTTATAGGGAGAAGAGGGGCCTTTTTATTTGATTTATCGCCCGTTACTACCCTCTAACTTACTATACTAGACTAGCACGATATACTTATATAGTCGGTTCATAAACTGCTTACTAATTGCTACTAGTTTACATAACCCTAACCCTAATAGCGGTATACTCGCTACCACGTTTATTATAATAATTAGATAAAAGGGTAGAGCTAAATGCATATACTACTATAGTACTTACAGGTAAATTATAGGAGTTAAAAGAAAAGGCAAGTATTGCCCTAGAATCTACTATCACTATACTAACTCATTCACTTTAATTGCGAGTCTAGAAATTATACTACACGTCGCGATAATTCAAATCCGTTAATTCCCTAGCATAGCCGCAAGTTATCGCTCGTATAGCCGAACTTTTCGATCTAACGACGCTCTTTAGTAACATCTCCGGGACTCACCTCTATACGATTTTAAATATAGATTCTATATACGATCCTTCTATACTAAGGAGGCTCGCTAGTAGCACGTGCGTAACTCGCTAGCCTATACGTTCGGGCGTAAAGAATGTAAACGCTCCTTCGATACCGAGAATACTCTTTAGTAGCACTTGCGTGATTCCCTAGCGCACGATCTCAAATGCGAAGACTATTAGCGATCTTTTGATACCGAGCGGGCACTCTAGTAGCACTTGCGCGACTTACTAGCCTATAACTTCGAGTGTAAAGACTGTAAACGCTCCTTTAATACCGAGTATACTCTTTAGTAATATCTGCGTGACTCGCCGATACATTTTTCCCGAACGCAGGTCTATAAAAATCATAGTGGATTACACGATTTCGTGCGTTTATATAGCCTAAAGCGTAAGTAGAGTGAAAGTACTAGCCGCCTCATATATACTTTTATTAATACATTAGTTAGCGTATAACCTAGAAGATCTCGATAAAGGCGGTAACATTGCTAATGCAATAGTATAACGGATAGGGCTAGTAACAATCTAATGCACGGACATAGAATATTAAACAAAACACGAGAAGGTAAATATAAGACGAAAGAGAGCTTCTTACTTAAGATTGATATACTAAGCGGTTCTTTATAGGAATCGTCGTATATAGGACGAGTAAGCTACTCTATAATCTTGCCCTTAAAGCTACCTTAGATCTCTCGCCGGTCTGTACTAGGCGATCGATGCATCGCCGAATTTAATTAGACGTTCGCGTAACGAAAATTCTATACCTTTAAGGGAAGGCGGCTACGTAGAATGTGTAATAGAATATTAACTTTAGAGAACGCATTTAGAAATTCAACTAACTATCGCAAAATGTGTAAATTACCCTTACATGCATATCACGTCGCAAGAGGTTAGCGTAGTAGCGTGCTCTAACGTAACGTTAAACTTAGAAGAAGTGTCGTTAGACGACCGGGCGCTTAGATACGGGGCTAAGTTATACTATCGACCTTTAGCGTTATAACGCTAATATATCTAACCGCCCTAATCTCCGTAGTAGCTTTATATTAGTTATTCGTAAGCTACCCTTACATCCGTAGCGTCTATAACTAGTAAGTTACCTAGTATTAATAACGGTTCATTAATAATAGAGTTGCGCGATATAGTACGCTCTAATTAGGGATATCGGGGTGCGACGGCTAGAGATAGAATGCCGGAACGCATCGTCTATATAAAGTATTTATACCCTATAGCACTATAGATTAACGTTACCTTCTCTCCGAGATCCTTATCTAAGGTCTTTATAAAAATTTAGTCTTACGTTTCGCCGCGGGAGAACCGCCGCCCGCCTTAGCTATAGGAATGCTCTTACGAGGATATACTAACTACTTCGAGATTCGCGGACCCCCTAAGCAAGCATGAATCGTTATGCATCGTAAACGAACCTCTACGATATAATGCCTAGAGATAAAACGAAGATGATAGCGGCCGACGGCGAGGTTAAGTCGTGCTATAAGTAGCTTCCTCTAGGCGATAACTCTAAGCCGCTACGCGACTACTATACGACTAAAGCCTAGGCTACTACCACCTTAGGGGAGGCTTAGCTTAAGTCTACGCTATTACCAAAATCTAATAGCGATACACCTAAGATAAGTCTAGCGTTACACTAAATAACGAAGTAAAAGTTGTCTAAGAGCGTAGTAGCATTAAAATTTAGCTTAGTAATAGACGACATTTCCTACGAAGCTCCTACGCGAAAATCAAGACCGTATAAAAACCCGATACCGGTAAAGAATAGTGAACGGATTGCTTCTTTGCTATATATACTAGCTCCGATAACATAAGCTTCTAAAGAACTTTTACCGACGTTAAAGAAGCTAGCCCGCCTTATTTACTACTATTAGCATACCTGCGGGCGCCTAAGTGACTCGCGGGTTAATGCCTAGCTTAAAGCAATTCTAAATAGAGAAATGCATAGCAAATCATTAGCCTTAATCAATTACTAGATTAGGCAAGCTCTAGATAGCGGGACTTCTTAGTACGCTAGGATAACGAAAGATCGGAAGCAATGCATTCGTTATATTAGAGGCTAGAAGGTCTAGAACTATAGCAATACGATTACATAGTTAGTATTACTCGATAGCTCTCTCGAGGGAACCCTAGTCGAGCTTTTTCTTAGTATCTTTAAAGCGAATAGATATTACTATTAATATATGTCGCAGCTCTCTATATCGAATGTTACTCGATAGTTAGTATAGCTAACCGATATACGGGAGAAAGATATAGAAACGGGTAAGGGTATAATCTCTAGTAATACTTCCTTATTTATTAAGAAGAGATAAGACGCCGTGATGCGAGCGGTAAGGAACTAAGAGCTACTTAAAAAAATCGATATAATGCTACGCCGTAGACTTTAGCTAAGCGCGGCGGCTATTTTAGAAGAGCTATCTATTATAGTTAAATAAAGACCTTACTATATTCTAGTTACCGGGCCGCGACCTCACACCGTTAGACATTATCTTAAACGGATATAAAGGAGCTTATAAAGAGTCTTTAAACCCTTCCGTCTATAATGTTGCAATAAGACCCCTCGATAAGATCGACGAAAGGTCTAGCTACGTATACCTCTACGAAGTGGACGGGAACCCCGGGTTCGTTAAGATTAGCTATACTCTTCGTGATATCGCCGAACGGCACGAAGAGTAGATATTTCAGTATAATAGGACCGTAAAAGTTCTATATCCTACTAAACCTTACTAACTCGAGCGTATACTAAACGCGTATAGAATTAAGGCACTATGCTATACCGAACTAGACGAATTCAGAGTAATAGTCTTCTATTACGGGTGCTTAAAGCAGTATATTAAGTGGTTCGAGATTAACGCTATACTAGTAATAGCAAGTATCCGGAAATGGTTAGTATAGATAAGAAGTAGCCTATCTCGGAAAACCGCTAGGAGAGGATACCGGCTAAGTACTAAGTGGCAAGCATTAACGCTTAGCTATAAGAAGTTTATAAAGTCAGTTTTAACTATTACTTAAGTGGATTAATAAGGATCACGTTAAACGCCTATTATATTTTTGGTTATCGGTCGTCTAGACTGCTCTTTATAGCTAAGGAGGCGAAACTAGCTACTATTCGCGTTAAGAGATATTAAGCTTTTCTATTTCCCTAGCACTAAATAATATAGAGTCTAATAATCTAATTTAGTATAGTAGCTTATTATCTATTTCAGAAAAAAAATCGTGTTTCTTTTATTATTTAGATGCGGTCGCTTAGGAATTAAAATCGACTTAGGCATAAGAACTCTTATTAAGCTTAATTCTATTAGAGGCTATAACTACGGATTGGCTAGCATATTTAGTTCCGTGCCATATTTTATCTGGGTTACTTAATAGCACGACCGCGAATCAAGATAATAGGTATAGATACTTAGGTTAGCGTTATTATGTGTTACCTTTATACTACTTAATAATATACTTATATATAAGTTTACTATATAGAGCCGTATACTAATTTATGAGTCTCGAACGGGAGCGTAAACTGCCTAGACGCATATTTACAGGCATATAAGTAGGAGACAACCCTTATAAAGTTCTCGTCTGAGATATACTTTTAGACTATACGTTAAAGTTATTAGATTTGCGTACCGGGATAAAAGGCTTACCTAAGGTAGTTTAGATTCCCTTACTTAACCTTATAGAGATAATTTAATTGCAAATTCTAGAGAAACACAGTTTAAATAAGACGAATCACATTCCGGTCGGATAGAGTATTCACCGATTTAATTCTTCCTCGATATGTAAATGGATTGCTATAAAGCTTCGTGTAAGTAAACTTTTACGCTACATACTATCTCGCTTAGCCCTCCTATTTAGCACTTTCGAAGACCTCCCTATCTAGTAGCCTTCCTATATATGTTTTCGATATACTCTCTCCGTTACGTCTAACTTTTAATAAGAAGAACGTAAAGAAACTCACTAGGCTGCTAGCTAAATTCGACTTTCTACTAATCTATCCCTACGGGTCTCGGAGGATAAAACCGTCTATGCCTACCTACTAGCCTTCCTACTCTATATCCTCCGTAAGCTATCGCCCGGAAAGGCCTAAGAAACGATAGGTCTTAAGATAGCTTACGTAGTTAGTTATATAAAGCTAGCCGGCGAATAAGGCTAGCTATACTAATAACGATCTAGGAATAACTAGCGGCGGCCTACCGGCGGTAATAGTATAGAAGTTCAAATCGTCTAATGCCGCGAAACCTATGCTCGTGCGAGGCTTATATATATTTAGTATGTTCGACGAACCCTTTATACGCGGGTATAGAAGGTTTACTTTAAATAGACTAATCGCTATTATATATTGAACCTAGCTATTTAACCCTAAACGTTTAGTAAGCAACTAGCTAACATAGCGCTAAAACACATTACATGCGCTAGGGATACTAGATTCTTTAACTATTCTAGAGAAATCGGCTGAAACTAAAAGCCTTCCTTCTATCGCAAGCTAATAAGGATCGAAGTCTCGTGCTATACTTAGATAAGATAGTAACTCGAAGGCTATCGTGTATCCTACGGAGGAAGTTTAAATAGCGGTCGAAAGCGCGAAATTTTCTATACTCGGGTATAAATAGTATATAGCAGGCGTTGCTAGCGGAGGTCGTTAGACCTGCCTCTCTTATTCTACCTCTAGAGAAAGTTTACGCTCCTACTCCTTATATAGAATTCTCGAGCCTAATAGAAGTCTACCGAATTGATAATAATGATCTGTAATGACTTTCAGAGTAGAGTCCGCGTCGTCTATCGTAATAGAATCGTTTTGCTTATATTAATATAATCGCGGACGGTATCGGTACTTAAGTATCTGCGACTCTTCCTCTAAAAACTCTTCGGCACGACTCTTATAGAGCGTCGTTTTACTACTCTTTATGGATCCGCGCTATAGACTTTAATGTTTAATAAACCGTTAACCCTACGCAGCCTAAAGTGGCATACTTCGACGCATGTCTCTATATGTCTCAGAGATAGCCTAAAGGATCACATTAGAAACTATGATCTCGTTATTATAGGTTTGTTTCATGCCTCTGATTTTCGTTTATATTTCGAGCGGAACGTAGAATGCTACTATCTAACCATTTCCTAATTATCTTATTCTTATACATACCTAAATTAGACGATCCTTAGTAAGACTAGCGCCGAGTATTACTACCGCTCTATAATACTTCGGAAGCCTTAAGTTAATTCCACGTGTATAGTTCTCGTCGAGGAATACGAGACAAGAATCTAATTGGTGTCACGGCCAGGATCTAGAGCCCCGTGACATTGCTAGTGATACTTAGGAAGGCAGGTAAGCCGGGCTTCGGCTTCACCTGCGCTTCTCCTTTACAATGTATTGTAGCTCTTCGAGCTACGTCTTCGTCATTTAGCCATCTGCTAGGTTGCGACCAGGACCGTATATAGCTCTGTATCTGATCCGATTGGTAACCATACCTACGCACCGTGCACGCTGCCTTCCGCCCGTGACACTACGTAGCTCCTACCTTAGGTATGGCGACCGACCGCCCGCAACCTCCTATCCTGCCGGAATCGCAGGAGCAGTTCGAAAGGCATGTTTTCGAACACCCAGCCGAGTGGCTCGAATATTACAAATGTACTTTCGAGTGCTTCGACCGGTATGAAGAGGAAATCTCAGGTTTGAC
>MSJI02000034.1:0-21871 GCA_001931905.2 Cladosporium sp. IMV 00045
AGATTAGGCTCGCTAATAGTAGGCGTAGGAACGGTTAAGGTAGTTAAGCGGTAAAAGCGCCGAGAAAGACTATTAAGAGTAGCAAAAATATAAAGGCGGTAAAGGCTTAGTAGATATAGGGCTAGGGGGGGCATCGCCGTAGGTAGAAGCTAGGAAGTAAGTGAAACCGTAGCCGGTAAAGCGTAGCCGGTACTCGCTAATAATTAATCTAGCTATCGCTCTCCGTAAGATCCGTCGCTACTAGAAGACGACCGATCTCCTTATCCCTAAGACCTCGTTCGCGCGCCTATACCGTGAAGTTACGTAGGACGTAAGCGTCTTAGGTTAAGATTTGCGCTTTACTACGACTACGTTAGGTACGATCTAGGAGGTAGCCGAGGCGTTTCTAGTCTCCTAATTTAAAAGTAAGTAAAATGATTAACGATTTATATAGCGATTAATACTAATCTGGATTTCTTAGTAGTAAACCTAGCTACTATCTACGTAAAGCGCGTAACTATTATATAGGAGGATTTCTAATTAATTAATAGGCTACGTAAGAGTATGACTAGGTAGCGAATCGGCATAATGATAGAGTAAAAATGGGTTATTATTATGCATTATAGGCGACGATTAAACGATTAATTAAGTAATAACTATATTAAATGAAGTTTGGATTTTAGTACTTTAGTATTTTTCATATTTTTGGCACTTTTGTAGGTATGGCCGACCGTCCAAACACTACATCGCAATTTTGTGTTCTCCAACATTGGCGTCAGCTTGTTGAGCGATAGGGGCGGTAAGACTGCCAAGCTAGGTACCTAGGTAGGGGTACAGTACTGTAAGTTACTGGAGGTAGAAATTCGCGCTCGAAACGTTCTGTTGCGATCCTGCCAGCCTGGGTGATTGAGTAACGGAAACTCATCTTTCTGGAGCATTCGGTGGATTTCGATTCTGTACATTACCAGTATGCATCTGTAAACACCATTGTATACCGTGCTTGCTCGCTTTTCGAGTGCTGTAATATTGATGAGAAGAAAAATCGAGACAGAATGATAAGCATTACGAAGTTCGAGATCCTGACCGTTGTGGAGACGAACTACTGTACTTCGTTTGGCTGGGGAAAGAAGTCTGCATGACAGCCTGGAGTTGGACATCTCCCCCTTTCGCATGAGCAGGCATTGCCCAGCAACAATTACTCTAAAAAGCCATCGTACGATGGGATGGTTAGCCGCGACGACTCGATGGCACGACTGGTTAGCCTTCAGACTGGCCTTGCCCAGAGGGAATTTTGTGTGTTTTCATCATGATCAGCTCTCGGCGGCGAAAGCCCACTGACTGGGTCTTATTTTCGTAGGCATCAACGATCATCACGCCGTACAGTCGTGATACATGATGAGATTAGTAATGAATACTATCACTGAGCTCATCGATACCAGCTTCAATTTGGGTCGGAAGATCAGGCATGGCGAATGTTTTGAAGGCCAGCATCGCAGAAAATTCGATGTTCCAGGGGGTGTCGCCGGGAAAGAGCAGTTTGAAGGTCGATGTCTCCGAAGAAGAACAATTAATGCTGAGTTGCAACGAGGGGACAACATCGCCCCGTGGTAATGTGGAAGAGACCATGATAATAATACATCTGCCCAGACAGCCTGAAGGATAGCCGTCAAATCGATAAAGTACACTAGAGATACAGGTATGGCTGGGTTCTGGAAACAGCGCTAGGTCTCATCAACTATCTCGGGACTCTTTTCGGTCTCGGATGGCTGGCCATTCTCAACATTTGCTCCAGCAGGTCGAAGCTGCGTATGGTATACCCGATCCCAAGTCACATCGTACTCTGCGGCCGTCACCGTGGTGACAAATCGAACTTTCTTTTCCTCCAGGGTACTCGTTACGGGCTTGTCGAAAGTATCCACCACAACGGCCGAGCCTATGTCATTTGCGGCACCGGCATCGGTTGACCTTGGGCCAGAAGTAATGCTCATGGCAGCTGAATCTGCCTTTGTAGGCCGTGCAGGCATGGCTAGGCGCAGCTGGAAAAGTCTCGTCTTTGCAGGGCTGGTATTGTTCGTTCTGTTAGATTTCAGCAAATTGACGTCGAACGTCCGCATCGCGAAGTGAATCTTACTCACGCTGACTGGACTCGATGTAGCGAGCTCGACGAATGTTCGCTCTTGCGGATTCCTCAACAACCAAGGAAACCTATCGGCCCTAAGTAAAATCAGCAATGGTCCACTGTAAACACCTCGTTCTACAACAACGGTATCCGATGTCGACAATCAGAACTACGCACCAGATATACGACCAGTTACGTGGTGTACGGCAGACTTCTCTGCTAGTTATAACTCGAATTGGTACAGCATGAAGGCGCAGAGACCTGCAGCTCCTTCTAAATAGTACAGCACGTGCCTGCACTGGGCAGGGGAAGGACACTCTCCTGTTGTAACATATCCTCATGGCAACGCTCTCGCTTGTTTCCCAACACATCTTGATGAGGACGTTAGATTGTAGTCCCTCTGGACAACGGAATCGCATGCATCTGTGGAAGGCTCCACGGATGTTCGTGCCCAACCCCCCGGGGATCACGGGTTTTAAACTCCAAACAATAGCGCCGCATACTCCTGGGCGGCGGGATATAAATACAATCGAATCAAAAGCTCTTCCAATTGAAGACTGAGGCATTGCAGTAGTGGCTGCGGCGTGCAAAGATGGCGGCCCGTATACTGCCAACTCAAGCGACAAGCAGCAGCAAGACTCAGCATCACACCGGCCACCATGGTGCATGGGTGCTGTAGATAATGCCAAGTCATTTCAGGCGCCAGCGCCATGGTTCTCCGATTTCTATGCTGATGAAGACGTGTGCAGTTCGGGAGTGCAACGAATCCAAGACGGTTTTGCAGGCTTGTGGAGTACGTAGTAATAAGTTACATGGGGAGAATCGATGCACAACATAGAAAGTTCAGTTGAATCGATGGTAAAGAATCCCTACGATAAACACAATCCGAGACCTTCAACTTCTAACCCCCAGAATGTCTGCTTTTGCATTACGTTCCCGGGTTTTGCTTGGCATGGACAATCAGTTTGAACGAACTGAGACCATCTTGTGCTCGCGTGTCCTTCAGGAGACGGAGAAAGCGGACATATGTGCCTTCGCGTCCAGGGCCCGGTAACAATCTCAAGCGATCCATGTCCCAGCCATCGATACGAAACGCCTGATCACACACGTGAGCGATGTCAAAGTATAGTATCTGCTGATTGTCCAACTCTTCCACAAGGTAAAGCTTGACCTTTTCAACAAGATCCGGCATAGTGTGGCAAGCACTGAGGTCCATTATGATGTAAGTGACATTCCCGAAGCAAAGGCGTATGTGTGTGTTGCTCAGTATGGTGTTCAGCGAATCTTCGGCGTCGAAAAAGTTCCTCTGACCAGCTTCGCTTGGAAGTACAGGGTCAGTGTCTCTGTAGAGCGGTGGTTCACTGCGCGGCCTCCTCTAGATATTCTGTCAGCATGATCTTGTGATTCCACATTGCAAGTATGCCACTGGAGGTGGATAGCTCATAATGCTAGCTTTCTTGAACTGCTTTTTGGGTATACCCGGCAACAGTGCCTGTTGTCGGAGGAGAGGGGAGCGTACAATTTGCTGCTTTGGCTCACCATGTGACGACGCGGTAGGTTTGATTGAAGAATTCACTCCCGTGAAACCATGTATCTGGTCATGTCTGCTTTGATCAGCATCAGGAAATTCAGTAGGAATCTGAAAGTGGTCTTCATGGTTTCCAGACAGGTTATCCGAAGGTGCAATGTCGTCGTTGGCGTTGGGTTGCGAGACACGCGTATTCTTAGGTTGTTGACTTCCCCAAATATCATCGACGACTCGATCCAGAAAGCTAGATTGAGTAGGGAAATCCGGTAGAGGAGAACTGAGACAGTGCGTTTCCAAGTCTGGAAAGGTCGGGGATGTATGGCTGGCATCGAGAGGGACAGATTGCATCGGCTGATGTCCAGGCTCGGTCGACTTCTTGTGAGCAGTTGGAACCTGCGTGAATTAGATTTGAGGTAAAAATGCGAAGGGTTCGAGGGTTTCTCATACCTGATGCAGAGACGGATCTTGTCGTACTCTCTTCGCAGACTCGGGCTCACTGTGGTCCATTTGCCGCTTACTGCTTCTTTCAGCTGCGGTCTCGAGCGACGGCTCAGGGGTCTCTTTGTCGATTTCCAGTTCGATGATTTCACGGCTTTTGTCAGCCAAAGAAGCATTGCCATTCACGGAAGGCAATTTCTGCTGAGCAGCAGCGTTTGCGCTGCGCCTGGTGTTCACGCCCAAGGGCTCGACGGTGCCTTGGGCGTTCTCTCTTGCTTGCATCTCTTCGCGCCTTCGCTGGGTCATGTACGGGCCCCTTCGCTTTACACCTCCTCTGGTCTTTGGGATTGTTCTTTTCTTGCTCCCATGCCGATGGGGATTGTATTCGGATGCGTCATCGCTCCCGTCATTGTCGGGCCGGTTGCCTGGAAGACCTACTTCACCGGTAGACCTAGGGCAGACAATTAGTCTACAGATTTGTCGAAAAGACTGTTCAGTGTTACCTTGATTCATTTTCACTATGTCTGAATGCTTTGGCCAGCACTAATTGGACGAACAAATCCTCAATGCTAAAGAGGTCAGTCTTGATTGACGTGCATAGGCGCTTGATAAAGCTACATACCTTAGTCTTTGTTCCAGATCAGAGAAGTCAAGACCATACGTGGCATCGATGAAAGAGGGTGTCTCGTCCCGATTTTTGGGCCAGAAAGAAGGGCCCAACTGTCGTATGAGGACCTTTGCTTTCTGTTGAACGAATGCAGAGGTGACGATGTAGCTCTGATTGTCCCCCCGTTTAGAGAAGGACTTCTTGATTTCGTCAATCCCGGTATGCAGAGTGTGGAGAGCCTTTCCGCCGTCACCGTACTCAGAATAGTTGGACGTGGTTTGACGTTTGGGAAGCCCCGGTACCCAACCATCTTTATTACGCCTCCTGAACGCAAGTTTGCTCTCGCAGTCCAACACACTCAATTTCATCTCTGCCATTTCGAAAGTTGACGTAGTCGTTGGTTCTGTGATCGTTGGTTCTGCGGGAAAGGGCCAGTAGTTTACAGGAAAAAGTTGGAATACTAGCGGGAGTAGAATGAACTTATCTCGTATGTACTAAAATTGTAGGTCTTGATTAGACTGCGCTGCCGAGAGTGCGTAGTGTCATTACAACCCATGGTGCTGCTTTGACCATGATACGGGATCTGTGAGCGGCTGTCGGTCGTTTCAACCCATCTTTGCCCTTGCCACATGTACCATACCATACACATAGGATTTGGGTTACGCGCTCACGGAGTGCTATTTCTGCGCGACGTCCTGTCAATGGGATACTGAGCCGGCAGCCAACGGTGAAGCCGCGAGCATGGATTGTAAATTGCAATGCTGGGCACAAATACCTGTTGCAGTCTTCTACTGGTCTTGGCATACATGGGGATGCAATATCGTGCCGTCTCGAGGTTTGCATGGATGTTGGGGGCTGAGGTGCAAGATTTGGTTGGCCCGTCCTGAAACCGTCCAGGCAGCAGTACCAGAGACGGCGGCACTGATGCAGAATCTCTCTCCAAATTCTACATGTGATACAGACCCAGGCTTGCTTTTTCAAGATCTGTAGAGGCATGAATTGTACGGAATCGAAAACTCCAAACGATGTATGCGTCCTCTCTGTTAGGTACTGAATGGCGGGACATTGCACCGATCCGAAAACAATGGATCATGTGACCGTTTGTTTGTAAGTCACATGCATTTACTGCCTTGCCAGTAATTCTCTAGCTACAACACAAGTACTCTATGGTTCGCAACATAGACTCGGGTGAAGCTTGTTGTTCAAACAGAAATATGACAGCTTGTGAAGCCTACATATAGGTCGTGGTTGTCATAGACCCACATAACTCCAACATATCACGACTCAGATTAAGTTAGTGGAGAATTTGGAATCCTATTAAAGATTGTCTGAGCGTCCATGATCATGGAAGCGGCGGATATACAATCACAAACATGAGCGGATGATCTCCTAGGAATGAGTCTTTCAATGTTCCCTGTAGACCATGTTCCGTCTTATCGGTCATTCCGTCTGCCATTCAAATTTCTCTGTTGTCGCTTGCAGATCGGATCACTTTCGACGACTAGAGTAACTTTCAATGTCTACGCGCAGATCGCGAGAGCGAACGGATGCATTTTCCTACGGTAAATAGCCTTATTGACATTGAAACAGTCTTTGACTTCTTCTTGAGAATGACGTACAAGCAGTGTCTTTACGGACGACACTCAACTACATGAGATGACCAAAAGAACCAATGCCAATTATGATTTGGGAGCACTTGGTGCTTTCCCGGAAGGTGGAAAAGCTGAATGGATGGACCCATTCGCCTCTTTTCTCGATTTCGCTGTCAAATCAAATGAGGGTTGGTCACCCAAGCGCCAGCACAATCTACTACCTGCTCTCGAGGAGTTCCTCGGGTGGTCCAGTGAACATTCCGGTAGTAAATAGCAATCGACCGCAGCTCTGGCACTCTGTTCGTACGCCGCGCCTGGTGATTGACAGCCGTGACCGGAGTGGGGAGCGGTGAGGATTTGTTGGTTCTTGAGAGAGGTGCGGTCGCGTGCGCACTGAAGCTCACGGCTTCCATTGGCTAGTGGAACACCGTTAGGAATCAGCGAGAGGCGACATTGGATTGATGCGAAGTCAGGAGATTGTACTGGGCGTCACAGTACGACTTGCTGACTGTATGGTTGATTGCGCGCCACTTGGAGGCAGAAAAGAGACTTGCCTGGCGCTCATGCTTGGACGCGGCAACCTCGTCCGACTACGTCGAATTGACGTTGCCTTTTTTCGCAGGATAGCTTTGAAGAAAGGACTCAGAGCTACAAAGGGATGCCTGTCAGCCTTGAGTCGTTCGATCCTGGCGGTGAGAGTTGCCATGAGCTCTTGTAAGAATTCCATGTCGAGGGGCTTGCGATTGTCTTGTTGCTGAACGTTCGTGCTGTCAAGAGAACTCACAGACACGATATTGTCCGAAGCAGCATTCGTCCCTGATCGTGAGTACTTCTTCTTGAACTCTATCCGTACACGCATGCGGACTGTGCGTAGAGAGCTCACTTCGAGTGAATCTACGGTTTTGGCGATACTTGCGCCTGCCGACGCCAGAAAACCTGCCATTTCAAATTCTCCCTCGGAAATGGCGCATGCTAGTGCGGTCATGCCACTGACCGGGTTGGCAAAGTTGATGTCCGCGCCAGAGTCCAGAAGTGTCTTTGCTTCTTCGAGAAAGCCGCACCCGGCAGCTTGCATGAGTGCCGTAAGCCCCATCGCGTCTGGGTGATCTATCTGGGCCTCAGCTTCGATAAGGCACTTCAGCATCTCCACGCTTCCAAAGATAGCTTTGGAAAGAGCGGTGTTGCCGGCGTGGTCTGTTTTGTCGACCTCAGCGCCACGTTTAAGCAAGAGCCTCGCGCACAGGACCGCTTCTGGAGCCCAAGACATCGCAGCTGTCATTAAAGGTGTCTTGCCGCGATTACCTTGCTCGTTTGGATCCCCCTTTCGGTCGAGTAGCAGCCGCAGGCAGTCGATGCTTTTCTTGTCACACGCGTAGTAAATGGCGGAGTTTCCGTGGGTATCCAGCTGCTCTACAGAGGCGCCGAAGTCTAACAAGAGGCTTAAACATTCGCGGTGGCCCTGAGAGCTGGCCAGCATCAACGCAGACATCCCTTCACCGTTTTGGATGTTGGGAGATGCCTTGGCGTCAAGAAGTTTCTTCAGACACGCTGCGTTTCCTTTCCTGGTGGCAATGAGTACTGCGCGGTCCGTCGATGTATCCACCTTTACGAGTAGACCCACACAATTCACATGTCCCTTTTCGGTGGCGGCGTCCAGCGCTGTGTTTCCTTCCTGATCAGCCAGATGGGTCGATGCACCCGCATTGATGAGAATTTGCAAGCATTCCACATGATTTCTTCGAGCAGCCTTGAACAACGCTGTTTCGCCATTACCGTCTTGCAAGTCAATGTTGACACTTGGCTGTTCCAACAATATCCGCATGGTGCCACTGTGGCCATTCCTGGCAGCGGCTGCCAGTGGCGTCTGCCCGTCGATGTCTTTCGTGTCAACAATAGCTCCTTTTGCACAGAGGTGTCTTACGACTTCGCGGTAGCCTAGAGTAGCTGCGATGGATAACGCAGTCTTTCCATCGGATGTAGCAGCATTGATCCTTGTGCCTTTCGTCAAGAGTAGCTCGACATTGCTCAGGAGACCTCGACATGCCGCCATCATCAGAGCGGTCTCACCTTGTTTGGTAGTTAGCGACAGCGATGCACCGCATGCTAGGAGAAGTTCGAGAGTTGCCTTTCCATTGCTTGCGGCCGCGTAGTACAAGGCATGGTAGCCCGCAGAATCCTGAGAATCCGGTAGTGCACCTGCGTCAAGGAGCATCTGTACCACGTGAGTGTCTCGACTCTGTGCGGTTGCGGCTATAAGCGGCGTAGTGCCATAAAGAGGTGATTGATCATTGACGTCCAGGCCTAGTTCAATGAGCCATGCTAAGCAAGCTGCCTTCTTGTCGTGAGCAACGCAGCGTGTCAATGCATTGAATCCAGAGGCGTCTCTTGCAGTCACAGGAGCATTTCTGGCAACTAGGACCTTCAAAGCATCCAAGGTGCCAAAGGCAACGCCTGTCAGGAAAGGGGTGTCTCCGTCGTTGTCAACGTATTCCTTGTCAGCTCCAGCGTCGAGAAGCGCTGCTATCACCTTTGGATTGTTCCCAAATGTCGCAAATGTCAATGCCGTCGCAATCCAGCTGTGCGACGTCAAGCTTTGAGAATTCTCCAACCAGCAAGTCGATAGCGCGTCGACCTTGACTCCGTGGTTCAGTAGCAAGTCTACTACATCAGCTTTTGCAAAGTACGCAGCTAGAGCCAACGGAGTAGCTTTGAACCTTTTGGTCATCCAAGGTGATGGGCAAAAGTCGAGCCATGGCTCGTCGCTGTAAGTACTGAGCGCTCGAAAAGACGTCAGGTCGAAGAGCCTGGTGACATCGCATTTCGCTCCATACCTGAGTAGAGAGTCCACTATGGCCACGTGACCCAGGGAGCATGCAACATGCATCGCTGAGCCGAAATTGCTGCTGATACCGTCAATGTCGGCGCCACTGGTGATCAGATATTCCACAATACGCTGGCTTCTCATAGCGGACGCGAAACATAGAAGTGGCTGCTCATCTGGCTGAAAGTCCGGATTGGCGCTCGAGTGGAGGATGATTTCTAAGCACTCGACCTGATTATGCTTAACGGCCAGCTGTAACGCATTGAGGCCCTCGGAATCTGTGCAAGTAAGGTCCACTCCTGCATTGATTCGCTTGTAGAGAGTGTGACTGTCGCCTGTAGTAGCTGCGTGGAGCAAGGAGGATTGCTCATCCACCCAAGACTTGTCTCGATTGCCATGCTCGAGGATCTCCATATCAAATGTTTGGTCAAGTGAGAACTCTAGATATTGCGCCTGCTCTGATGCCGACCAGGAGTCAACAGGGAAGATCGACTCAGACGATTCTTCAGTCGCTACAGACAGCCAACGTGCCTCTGCAGTGAGTTGATCAGTGTACGCGGCCAGACTCATCGCTGGATGGTTTCGCCAGGGTTCCACTTGAGGAACTCTACAGTGGCCCCCTCGTTCCATGCAGTATTCGTGATGGCAATTTTCTTTGGCAGCTTTCGGCTCCGCGGCGAAAGTGCGCCGGATCTCGTCGAATGAGGCAGCGCATAGAGCCCCTTCGGCATTTGCGCGTGGTTGCGGCGCGACAGTTTCCTTTGCTTCATCTTGTGGAAGATTCTGAGCATCGTGAATGCTACTCACGCTCGCCTTGGCTGAGTGAAGATCATCGCCAGTTGGCGTATCCCAAGGCAGCGAGAGCAGAGCAAGGCTATGAAGGTGCTCTTCAGCGATGTGCCTTGTAATTTCTTCAAGGTCGATTTGATCGCTGGCGACCTTCCCTAGATGGTCCGAAGTCTTTGGGAATCCGCAGAATATACAGTCTGCAATCCGCAATTGCTGGCGACCATCCATTTGCAGCAACAGCGCCAAATGCTCATCGCTTATCGGGGAAGGATGGATCTCCGAAATGTGGGCTTTGTAGTCTTGAATAGATTCGAAGACGTATGAAAATTTCTCCCCGTTCTCGGTCAACGTCTGTTTCTTGCAATCTGTGCAATTCCATATCGTTTGAGAGTGCGCCTCGATCATGTGTCCCACCCAGGCGTCGGCTGTACGGAACATGAGAGTCGGCAATGTACAATCCTCGAAAAGGCAGACGTAAGGAGCCAGATCATGCATAACGTGGACTCTGGTGCAATAGTCAGTACGTTCAGACCTTTGAACACGATCTAAGCTCCTTAGGAGAGGACTCACTGCCAAAGACTTTTCTCCTGCTCTTTACTCGAGCATATCATGTGGCAGTAAGGGCATTCAAATTCCTCTGCATCTCCTTTCAGGGTCGGAGGGCGCGGGAGATCTACTTTGTTGGGTCTGATTTTTGTTGTCGCCGTGCCAGTACTCAAGGCCCTCCCAGCTGCTTTGCCGTCGTACGTGAGATCTCTGGGAGCGGTTGACGCTGCAGATGCTGGTTTCGAAGATCGGTCTACGGCTACAATCCTAGCAGCTATAATGTTTGCTGGCTGGCTGTTCTGGGGGCTCTTCGCGTCAAGCTTTGAGCTCATCTTGCTACGCAGCTTCGGCAACTCTATGTCAGTGGCTAATCCGGAGCTTTGGCCTGCAAGGCCTTTGGCATGATGGTTACCATATGACAATCGACGCCACCGTGCCTCTATGACACGTTCGAGCCTCTCTCGCATGAAATTCGGCAAGGAGATTGAAGGCGTGCTGGCATCGTCTTGGGTGTGATTGAACATACGTATCAAAACCTTGTCGACATAGCTCTTGAAGTCGGACACAAGTGACGCTCCGCTCGAGTCGAGAGGATCAAAATTCAGGGCCTTGGCCTCTCTTTTCTGTGCTCCTTCCCGTCTCAAGAGAACAGACAATCGAACCAGCCGGCTGATGCGATCCCGAACGTCTTGCAACCGGGCATCGATTCGGGCTTGGATATTCTCATCTGCTGATGTTGAGGAGTCCGATGAATCACCATCATCGGGCAAGGCCGTGTCGGCGTCGCTCTTGGGCTGTACAAGACTCCGCTCAACTTTATACATGTTAGCGAAACTCCGACTAGCGTTTCTCACATGAAGCAAGCCTGGCTTACGCAATCGGATGTTCGCAAGCAGCCCTCTCAAAAGTTGTAAAGTCACTTCGAGGAGCGGGGGGTTCAGTCGTAACCGATGTTGGAATGTGTATTGTTGCTCTTGGGCGAAGACTCCCAGACTGTCTGCCCACAGCTTCAGCCGCGCACACTGATCGTCCGCCCGTGATTTTTGGCGCTGAGTGGCCTCCCCTGAATTCGCGATGGCAGTTAGCTGATTGATGCAGTCTTCTGCGGCGGCGGCAACGTCCATGGCAGCTGTCTAACAAGAGCTCAGAATAATGCAGGAGAGGTGATTGTCGAGCTGTAATAGATCTCGAGCCTTGCTGGCCACCATGTCACAGCCCATCGTGACCTGAGAGCAGCACATTGCTCCCCGTGGACCAGGTGGCGCCCTTGGCTGCGTCCTTTGCATACAATAAGCGAGCCAGCCGCAGCTGACGCCCTACTTGCAGCTTGAGCCGTTCGCCGTGGCATAGCCTCGTTGTGTATGGCGAAGTGGCCGGGCGCAGCTAAGGTATCTTTAGGTCTGATGCGCTGCTACGGAGATGACTTTTCTCGCGCATCGCGCAGACTCAGCTATAACTCTTTCTTACATGATCCATTTTCGAGCTTAGGAACATGAACAGCCTGTGAGGCCGAACGAGAATGTCGCCGAATACTGTCTCGGAAGACATGAGTCTGCTATCTCTTTTGAAGAGCACAATCGCACCCTTGAGAGAGCTTACCGAGTATTTCACCTCCATAGGTGTGGAGAGGGCCGAAGGTGCGCGCAAACGCCTGGAAAAGAAAGGTCTTGGGTGCGGCGCATTTTATTCGGAGTTGCTGGTCGACTTGACGGAACTTGGATTCAACTTGGACACCTTGCGGAATGATGTTGCACTGGAAATCGATGGTGCCATGCGAATCCACGAGCTCTTGACTGTGATTGAGCGGCACTTTGTGAAATGTTCAGACGGCGAGCGCGAGGCATACGACTACCTTTATCTTGTATGTTGCCTGAGATTCCTTTTGACGTCCGCTCTAATACACGAATAGGCGTCGCACGAGTTTCCGATCCTCAATTTTGTGCTAGGACTGCTTCATGACGCTGGCGCAAAGCCTGAAGACGATCGCCGCACAGGCTGGCTGTGTGAACATATACAGTTGGATTTTCCAACAAAGACGGCCCGCAAAGCTGTCTTCCCTGCACTGGCCCGGTGCCAAGAGTCGATTCGGAAGTGCATGCCCTCTTCTACCAGCGACACCGACGAACCTCCCGGACAAGGTCTCGAGCGAGAATGGGAAGAGGCTGATGCTTTCTACGCCGACCTTCGAAGGTTCCACGAGGATCTCAACACATGCTGGACGTGTGATTGCCATGTCCCGCATAGACTGGCCAAATTTTCATTTGACTATTTACCAGACAGTCAGGATAGATCGGTCGAGTGCTTGCTGTGCTATCCCCACGACAAACACGACAAGAGTTCGTATAGATGGCAGCCAGCCCGAATGCAGTATCAGTGTCACGAAGGCAGCGGATCGCGCATGCTAGATCCGTCTTCAGCCGCGAGATGCGCGCCAGGAACACGCAAAGTCCTGCATCAGGACAGGCTCCATAGCACGTCTGAAACGTTGTGTGAGCTACTTCGGAACTCTCAGACTGGCCATTTTGTACAACTGGTTGCCAGGAACCCGAATTTGGTTATTAGTCGGCAAGCCAGGCAAGATTCCCTGTCTTATGACTCCCATCGAGGGCTCTGCGAGCCAACCTACTTGCTTGAGTGGCTGCGGCATTCTAGCCCGATGTCATTCAAGAAAGTTCCGAAGAGACTTCGCTTCGCGTTGGCCTTAAGGCTCTCATACGACTTCCTCTTCCTGGGAGGGGGGCCGTGGTGGCCGTATGATCGCGTCTCAGACGATCGTGCCTCAAGCGTATGCTTTTTCGATGTTGAGGACGCGCCCGAAGATGCCATACAGCGGCCTTTCTTCACATCATCCCTTCCTGATAATACGCCTTCTGAGACAGTGCCATACCATCTTCAGCGGTACAACGAATACATGCCCAGTTTACCCGTGTTTGGTAAACTTCTTCTCGAGCTTGTCACAGGGCGCTATGTCGATTGGGACAAGCTTGATCGCGAACTCAAAGTGTACTCCTCCACCAAGATGTGTGGCACTGAAATTGTGCATGCGGTCAAGACCTGTCTCAGCATGGGAAACGACAAGACCTTCAGAGAAGGCGGTCTCATCAGCAAGGAGAGGCGCTTGAGAGACCACTTCCTCAAAGAAGTGGTACTAACTATTCAGCGTGTGGTGCGAGTCGGCTACCAGCTCGCCGTCAAAGATGTATTCAGCCTGCCGGCCGGTAACAGGTGGTCAGACACTGAAAGTTCAGCTTCTAGATCTACTCGTCGTCCATCTACCTCTCCTTCTGGCCTGCAAGCTAGAGCATCTCCAAGACGTGCTTCCACTCCAAACGGCCCTTCTCCCTTGAGCTCTCAAGGGCTTACGCACCTGGAAACCGATTTAGAAGGATTTTGCCTGCACGATGGAGGTAGTAAAGAGACGCTCCAAACGGAAGAGTAAGGCAGTCATTCATATGATGGTTCTCAACACTGGCACACTAACGACTCACAGCGCAAAGATAGCAGCGGACTGGATGGACCTACTGAAAAATTGTGTAAATACTGTGCTTCCCGCAAGCGAACAACACGGGCGTGACACGAAAACCGTGAAGATAGCGATCTTGGACACCGGCGTTTTCATACCAAAAGATGCTCTGATAGACTACTACGACAATCGACTTATCGAATGCAGGACATGGTTGGATTCTTGGGCAGACGAAGGGAAACTGGTTGATGCGAATTCTGACGACGACGGTCACGGGACCCACGGTACTTCGGTCCTTTTAGCCGCCACGGGAGAGACAGGCATCAAGGTCTACTCTGCACAAGTCTTTCGCAGCCGCAAAGAGCAAGTACAACGTGACCTGTCCCTTTTGAACAGATCAGTCTGGGCTGTTAAGAAGGTGAATAACTTTTCTTGATTGGCCAAAACAATGCTAACAACTTCAGGCGATATATCATGCTGTGAACGAGTGGAAAGTTGACATTATCTCTATGTCTTTCGGCTTTCCCGAGGCTCCTCCCGATATCGAAGAGGCTATCATGTATGCGCGAAATCACAATGTGCTGCTGCTTGCTGCAGCCTCCAACTATGGCGCCAACAAGGCCGTGACTTGGCCAGCCAACGACGAGAGAGTCATGAGCATCTATGCAACTACAGGTCACGGCAATCGATACCACAGAAATCCTACTCCGGGTTCTGGCCAAAACTTCGCAACGCTGGGGTGTTCTGTCCTTGCGTTGTGGCCGCCCGACGAAGAAGACGTTCCGAAATGGGCGCACAGATCCGGCACATCAACAGCGACTCCTATCGCTGCCGGTATTGCCGGCCTTATCATGCAAGTAATGGAAACCCGGAAAGATGCATATCTCGCTAGCCAAAGAATGCGAGGGGCTGACATGACCCGCACAACGGACAAATATCAGCGCCAATTAGACAAGCTACGGACGAGGTCTGGCATGAGTGCTGTTTTCCGGCTTATGGTTGCAGACGAAGGAATGAGGGATGGTTACGATTACATTGCACCCTGGCGACTCTTCAAGAAAGAGGATACCGATCATTTCATGACTCAAAGGATATTGGACGCTATCCGTCTCTGAGGCTGACGAGCGAACGAAGAGCAAAATTTGTCCACATTCAGTCCTCCCAGATCGTATCTGGAGTTACGCTGTCCATTTCGCAGGTATCCTTGAAACTCTGCAACCTCTCTTCATCCCCAATGCCTGCATCATCGAACAGCGCCCAGGTGTTCTCGTCACCCTCCGTGGTCGAGTCGCTGAAGAATTTACGGCGAATTCTCCTCAGCTGGTACGCAAGGATGAATGGCTCTGTCGGAACATTCTCGAGCTTCGAGCTCGCGATGTTCGCAAAACCAATATCACCGCCTGCAGCCAGGGGTACTCCAAGCGGTGTAGCGTCGGCTGTGACTTTAAGGCCCAAGCTGGCACCCAAGGAGGGTTGAACCGCAATGGAGGCACCATGCGCCACCATGATTCCCGTAACCAAGAATATGGTTGGTCTTTGCGATTTTTTGAGAATGGTCTGAATATCTGGGCCCTCTATAGCTTGGAGAACGTAAGTATCGTCAGGGCAGAAGATTTTCTGGGTAGCTTTGTCGCAGCGAATTTTGAATCGATTCAGTCGAGTCCTGTTGCCCTCGAATCTACCACCCACTCCTGTGAGCATGGAGACTTCTGCAAACACCCCTGCATTCCGAGAATGCTCTTCCTCGCTGTCCCAGCTCCATGGCTCGAAGATCTGCTCGGTGGTTTCAGAGGGTGGAGACAGCGTGCTTCTGTTCAGCAAACGCCTGGGGTCGGGTCGTTTTGTCTCCTTGGACCTCGGAATGATGCTCCCAAGTTGCAATGGGCCGTCAGGCATGTACGTGAAATTTGGCAAAAGCATGAACGTTGGCTCAAGAACGTCGAGCGCTGACATATTGGCAACCGGCGGGATCGCTACGCAACAGTATTGAGTTAGCGGCGAGCCATGACTATAGGTATATAAGAGTATCTGGGTGTGGGCACATGGCACCCTAGCTGCAAGCCATGAGAAGCTCCAGCTGCGAACAAGTACTGATAAGGCAGCTGGCTACCGCTTGCATGATCAACACCACTTCAGTTAAATGCAGTCATCCTGCAGGGCGTACTAGTGTGTCTCCAAGCGGTTGTAGCTAGCGAGCCCGGGAGAGGGCCGGTGAGGTAGTGAACTGCAACAGGGTAAGAATAGCCGCATATCGTTGTGTAAAGGAACTAGGTAACGTTACCTTGAACAAGCTTTCACCGTTCACGACCTTCGATGGAGGTGCAACGTCCTGAGGACGACAATTTGGTATTGTTGTACAGCTGCTCATCATCGAAGGCGTAGCCAAGCGAGCTGAAGTCTCGAGTGACAACCCTAGCACTCGCACAAACGTAGCTGTCTCGATGCAGTGTTGCCAAAATACATCTCGTTCTTGTCCACGTCAGTGATACATGCGCCAACCCACAATTTGCGCACCAAACTCGACTTGTCAATATCGAAAATGGAATGCTGGCGCCATCGAACACGCACCTTCTGAAGGCTCATCATCTCACTTCTACGGATTGGTCCTCTATCAGTTTGCCTCCAGAGTCAGCCGAGATTCTTAGATCGATTTGTTGGTACGAGATTTGGTTCTCATGCGTGTTGCTTTGACAAAGCACCAGGATACCCGTCGAATTCGGGACTGCCGAAGACTTGGATTGCCAAATAGCCTCGTCGATGAGCTCTTGTTCGTTCTGTATCTTAGCTTCCGCATTGTTGGCTACCGCGAATCTGCCATTCTGATTTTGCTGCCATACGACCCGATCGAAGGTATTGCCACCGAGTGCGACAATACTGGCGCCAGCCCTAATGTTTTCACCACTAGAATTAGAGTATCATTTTAGCCTATCCCAGCTAATGACTTATCAAAGCAAGCTTTTACCATTATGCCATGTATTAGCCTGAGAAGTGAAGTCCCAGAGTCGGGCTTCTAACGAATCCGAGGAATTACGCACATAGGTTCTTAAAGATGTGCCGCTGATCGTACAACCAACACCGGATCTGGTATCAGTATTCGAGAAGTTCTGAGTAACTTTTATTATGAGAGTCCCGCTGAATTGGTCGTTATATTCAAGATCCCCCTTTGCTTCGCTAATGGTGTTTTGGCTTCCCGAAGCTAACAATGAATTAGCAACCCATGTGAATGCATCAAAAAGATTACCCACCATAGTAGAGCCTGATGCCGGTCAGCGCGGACGAATTATCAGCACACGCAGCGAGGGCAACTCCGTCCCTAGCGAACTTGTCGCCATTAGACCTTGAAAGCATCGAGCAGGATATTGCTAAACTTACAGAGGAAGATTGACTCGGCCAAACAATCGCAGACAGCGGCGAACCGGTCTTGACAGAACTGTTGTTGACCACCATAGTCTTTTTGAATTGAGTAAGATTTGTGATCGAGAAGTCGCCTTCAAAGATGTTCCCGTCGACATCTTGCCAGTAGATTTGTAGAACAGACTGCTGATTAGACGATTGGACTGCAGCAAGTCCACTGTATTTCATGATCTCGACAAGCGCAATAGGGTTATCTAGACGGATAGAAGTGTCAGGGGAAAATGGAGATATTGGTTATAATTAGAACTTTGTACACTGTGGGCCCAGGACACAGGGACGGTGCCAGCAGCGTACCATGGCGTGAGTTGGCAATGTACATGTAGGTAGGCAGCTTTGCAGCCGACAGCTGATCCTGGTGTGATATGTAGAAAGCGTGCGGTTTACATCAGGAGCTGATGCTAGGGTTACACTTGTGTTGAAGTGAAAATGAGTTTCATAGACAGCTATGATTGTCTGATTAAAGCCGCTTGATGAGTCGAAACGGCACTTCCCCAAGCCTTTCACGCACAGAGCTAATGCCTTCGGGAATCTCGACTGTGAAACTCGTTGCGCTCACAGCTTTCAACGGTAGCAAGATCTCGAGCAAGAGCGAAGCATCAACGGGATGCTTGTGTTGTTCGAGCCGACACATCATCTCGATCGTGATTCGCAGATATCTCAGGTTATTTAAGGAGGCAAGCACCTGGCAAGCCTCCTCCCACAAACGGCTGTCGTCTGGGAGCGACCAAAAGTCCGCCGGAAGGCCTTGCGGTAGTTGTGAGGGCCACGATCCGTAGCAGGAGAAAGCTGTACTGAATTGCACACGGTTCAATTGCTGGAAGCGATGTGGGAGCATGACGTGCGGCAAGCGGATAACAGTAGCGGACCGGCGGAAGTCAAAGGTGTTGTTGCTGTATAGCAGACCTACGTTCTCGGTATAGCTTGCACGAGTCAGCCAGCTGCTCATGTCCTAGAGTGTGATTATCTTACATGAGCTTGCACGTAAAGAGTAGTGGAAGAAATGCATAGTAGTGTCCGGCTGGCTCATGTATGCCCTTCCCGCCTCCTACACGGTAATCCCCCCTCCACATAGCCGACCAGCAGTCGTGCTGGAATCCCAATGCAGTGCTGTCCCGCTGGTAGCATCGGTTCTGCCGAAGAATCCCATCGCCGACCTCGATGTGCAACACGTCTTTAGCATCTTCGGGTCCGACAACATGCTCCCATATCAGAATACGGATCTCTGGTGGCAAGCGGGCGATAAGTCCAGACTGTAGTTGGGCATGTGATTGCGGCGTGTTAGTCAAGCGGCGCGGGCGTGTTGGCGGGAGAGAGCGAAGTGGCGGATCTATGATATCCTCACGCTCCCAGATGAAGCCTTTTCGTCTTGTGCGGCGAGGTGGCTTCGCTGAGCCGTCACGTCCAGTCATCCAGTCCATGAGGCTGCCCATGCGCATTGTTGTTTGTAGGTATAGGCACATGTAGACACTAGGTAGACATTCTATCAGGAGCTGATGCTATGGTCACGTTTTTTTTTTAATTATTATATTTTTTTATATAATTACGCAGATACATACGACCATAGGTCAGTGAAAACTGGGCATCCCGTCCGCTCTGCCATACATAAGCACTGAACCGGGCGACTAGTACTAGAGTGGGTGACCATCTGGGAATCCCGCCTGTTGTATGTTTTTGCTCTTCCGGCTTCCTTTTTGTCTATTGTTTTACACCGCGGATAGAGAGGGTCATACAGCACGAAGATTCACCTGGGGGTTAATATTCATCAACGATTTCATGAAGGTAACGTGCAGCGTCCTGAAGATGACAACTTGCAACTGTTCATCATCGAGGACGCAGCCAAGCGAGCTGAAGTCTCGAGTGACAACCCTGGCGCTCGCACAAACATGGGTGTTTCGATGCAAGACTGACAGAAAACTTCCCACCCAGGTCATTCGCCTGCGGGCTGTACCAGGCACATTCTTCTTGTTCACGACGATGAAATATGCGAATCAAGCATTTAGCAAAATTGATCTTGCGATCTTGAACGTCTTTGGCACCTATTACGCGCACACTTTAGGCATACCTTCTTCGCCTCTCGACTTGGAGTCAAACTCGATTTCCAGTCCGGGTGGCGTGGAACAAATGCGAATTCAATCTTTCTTTCATGCAAGTCTGGCTAGTATAAGCGCACATACGCAGTGCCCAGCAAGCCCTTCGCTTCCAGCCTGGTAATAGCCCTCCAAATAAAGTCGATGCAAGACTAATTAAGGGGTGGAACGAGCCATGCATATAGCGTTCCCTGGCCCTTCATCCCACGACCACCAATGATTTCTTCGCGCGAATTTCGAGGCGACTCATCAATTTTTACACGAATGACCTCTATGACCAAATTCAGTATCGAATGCACGCTGCCGCTTGAGGGCGAGACCTTCATCACGGCCCCGAACGCTCGAGGAACCTTGGACATCGTCTATAGCTGCTTGGCAGTCATTTTCTTGTGTACATGGGGAGTCCAACATCTCAACATTCCAATACAGACGATTCCTCGAAACAAACGACAACAGTTTGTGCGAAGTCTCAGTCGCGCTTTTACCAAAGTGAAGTGGATGGTTTTCAACATTCTGGCCCCGGAATGGCCCTTTGCGCAAGCATTATGTGGTCTCATCAGCGAGCGCAAACTCCGCGAGGCTTTTGATGACTTCAAAAATTGCGACAAGGTCCAGTGGACAGGATCTCATACGCAGCTGGCTAACATGGGAGGCTTCGTCGTTCGATTTGACCGACTGTTGCAGGGCTCTACGCATTCTGGAGATCTTCTTGAGCGGAACGTGGACGCGCAGTGCGTAGTTGATGAAAATTGCTGCAACCGTGGGTAGCATGCCAACTCTGATCGATCTATAACAATGACAGCTAATGAAGAATCCAGACCCTGACATGGGTTGTGTACGATCGAGTCCTTGGACGTGGCTACACTTCTTTAGGATCAGAGTTCGCAGGAGGCGTCGTTTCAGTGATCATCAGAAAGAATTGGCCATGCAACATCGTCCCTTGGGTATAGCTACCTCACACGATAGCAACGAGTCTCGTGAGGAAGATCAGCCGACAAAATCGGTTGTCCAGCACGTCGTTCCAGCAAGGAACAGCTTCGGCCAGGCAACACAGGCCGAGGAGCACTCCGTAGCATCTCCTTCCTCGGATTCAATCGATGAGGCTCTCCATGATCAGGCGGAAGAAGACTTAACCAAACAGCTCACTTCGGAAAATTCTACAACACTTTGTGGAGAGACTGCAGCGATAGTATTGCTTGTCCCCATGACATACGCACATCTCGATGGCCCAGAGACACAATCTGGAAGCTGGACGCTACCAACATAACAGTGGCACGAGCGGCCATTGCGACCCTCGATGAATGCTTCGATGACGAGGCTATGGCCAATGCCCTACTTTCGATGCCACCATCAATATGGCTTACGAACCTCAGAGCGCTTTGTGGCAATCGATGGTCTCTCGATGCGAAGCAACTCCTGCTTGCACGGCGTCTGGAAATTATCGACAAACTTCCCTCCCTGACGGAAGACGAGATTGAAGACCTCAATAAGAGCGACATGTTCCTCAAGATGGTGGCAGTGCTACAGATCTTGTGGCTCTGTGTACAATTGTGCACTCGACTGGCACGCCGTATACCCACAACACAGCTCGAAATTGTCACCTTGGCTTTCACAGTTTGCTCAATATTCACGTACCTGTTATTCCTCAGTCGACCTAAAGATGTGCATACGGTCCGAGAGGTTGATGCTACGCGATCCCCTACGCCGTCTGAAATTCTTCAGATTGCCGTCGTTGGTCCTGGCATATCTGGATGTTGGCGTCAAGATGTCGCGATACCAAACAACTCAATTCACAGGACCGGGGAGCACGTTTCCTATGGAGCACCTGCATCTTGATGGTCATTTTCGGTGCTCTGCATTTAATTTCCTGGGATTATGACTTCCCCACTGAGACTGAGAAGATTCTTTGGCGAGCCAGTATCGTAGTAACGATCACCGCAATTCCATTAACACTGCTTGACCTTATCGTTCTTGGCAAATATTCACGTTCACGCCTTGGGCAAGTACGGAGATTTCCCAAAGCCGCCGACCTGTTCAAAATGTGGGTAATTGCGCCTCTTTTCGTTGCGGCTAGGGTTTTCATTCTGGTGGGAGCTGTTCGTTCGTTAGGCTATCAACCACCTGGAACCTTTCGAAGTCCGTGGGCTGCAGAGATACCGCATGCTCATTGATTCGTCAATCTATAGTAATGCCTTCTTCCCACGAATTATCAGGCCGGCACAAGAATCGTTAGACTTAACAGCTGCCCTGTGAACGAGATCAAAACGAACTTTCAGGCAAATTTCCACCATCATGGACACAATGCAAGACCGGCTGTAGGTTGATTGGTCGTGGAAACTATGCTTTGCAATCATTTAAACGCTGGATGGATGAACGAGGCTCTCTAGCCCTGTTTTAGAGCGCAATATATCTTTCACTGCATTTGGTTGACGGTAAACTGTAGAATAAGAACAGAATGATAATCTTCAAAAAAAAAAAAAAAAAAAAA
>MSJI02000035.1:0-84332 GCA_001931905.2 Cladosporium sp. IMV 00045
GGTGGGAGACTGGAGTGTGTGAGGTGACGGGGAGAGAAGAGAGAAGGAAGAGAGAAGGGAAACGGGCAGAGAAGGCGCGCGGGCGGGCATGGATGGGTGGCCCTCTCCCAGTCGGCATGGGATGGGTAAGGGTTGATGGGGGGGGATTGATGGCGCAGAGTCGGGTCGACGACATGAGAGACACGACAGAGTTTAGCGGCAGATGTGGGTGTGGGTCATTGCTTTCTGCGCCTAAAAGTCGCTTAGTGGGTGGGTCCTTGGGGTGAAGTGGGCGGGTGGAGAAGGGCAGGTGAGGCAGGCGAGGCAGGCACACCGGGCGCAGGCAGCCTGGCAGCCTGGTCAGGCAGAGATGGATGGCTCGAAGGCTTGATGCAGGCTGATGCGGGCTGGCTGATGCGTGTGCATGGATGCATGTCTGGATGAATACATGCACATGTCGTTGCTGGCTGTTCGGCTTGGACATGGGGCGGGCGCTAATCATCAATCATCCTCAAGCCATCCACCAAGCCATCAAGCCTCATCCGCCGCCCATCACTGACACACCCTCTCTCCATCCATGCCTCCCAATACAGCCGGGTCACATGACTCCACATGTCCCTTCCATCTCTCGTCTTCTCATCTTCCGGCTCGGGATCGGCTGTGCGAACGGGCACTAATCCCATTCAAGCCACATCCAGGCTCCACCCAAGCCCTGACGCCACGCTACAACGCCTTGTGGGGCGACCTTCTGAATCTCTCCAAGCATCCGTTCTGTCACTTATGTCTCGCCGTCTCATGTCTCAACTCGACTCTGATGATATCTCCGTCCCTCTCCACACACATGAAGCCAAGCACCAACGCTGCCACAACGTTTTTTAAGGTTCCACGCTCGGCAAAGTCAGGCAAATAACCTCCGACACTCCCCCAAGAAAGCCCGTGGTCCTGTTCCCCACTTCCTGCTCATCTCATCACTCACATGTCCGCGGCGGCTGCAAAGATCATCATCATCATCTGAGACATACATCCCGCACCGGCTACTACCAACCAAATACTCCATACATTGCTGATCCGGCCCGCTACCAGTAAGGTTGCCGGTGTAGCGTGTGCATGTGCGTGATGCTCTGGTTTGGTTCGGGGCCAATCTTCAAGCCAGTGAACTTTCTTTATTTGCGTGTTCTTCCCCCTCTTCTGCCGTCAGCCTAGAAGCCCTGCATCCCGGAAGTCTATATCGTCAGGAGAAATGAAGTTGACAGCCGTGACATTTGATGGCTTGACATGGCCTGACAGCTATGTCAGAAGTACTCGTTGAATGTAGATCTGTCTATAAGCTGTCTTGTAGTATATTTATATGAATGCTAACTAGGTCACATTGTATGAATTCCTTCTCTACTTTCTTTCCAGACAGCATCACCCTTAAACAACCTAGCGTCGCTCAAGTGCCTAGACAACATCACCTCCCGCAAATGAACCAGTGCTACCTCTCCCAATTCAACACACGCGATGAGCAGGAACAAGAAGAGTATAGACGTCTATCCCCAGAAATGTCACCCAAATTTTCTCTTCCTATCCCCCATTAGCTCCCATCCCCCCAAAATCCCAAATAAGAAACGGTAGAGGTAGCACAACCGCACTCCTTTCCCGCCGTACCACAACCTCCCATCCATCATCAGCAGCCATCCATCTCGCCCCGACCGGCTTCACTCCCCTACACTTCAAGCAGCGGCTATCCACACACGCACGAGCGGGAGCAAAGCAGCGCAAGGCTGTAACGTCATGTATCTACCTACCTAGGAACACTGTTACATGCTCAAACAGTCGCCATCCACCACCCATACCATAACGCTACGTACCGCCATCACACACAAACTCCCTCTCTCCCCCTCCGCCTCCCCGCCCGGCCCCTTCACGCGCATGCGCGCACCACCTGGCCTACCTCCGTATAAGAGGAAGCCATGGGCTGAACGGCTGGCTGCCTTTCGTCGCCTTGCCTTGCCTTTGCCTGCAATGCGAGACGGATGCAATGCACTGCGGATGCGGATGCAAAAGGGGCAGGGTGCGGATGCGGGTGCGACGCGGCAAAAAGGGCAAGGCTGCAAAGATACGTACTGAATCTGCGGTACGCTCTCGCCTTGCTTGAGTGACACGAGCTGGATCCGGGGGGATGGTAGAGGTTGGGTGGAAGGTTTGGGGCGGGAAGAGGTGTTGTTGCCGGACGTGCTATGGCATGGATTATCCATACATGTAGGGTGAAGGATGTGAGATATATATCGGCCGTGTCGTGCTGTATCTGTCAATATTTATCATGTGCGTTGCCCTCTCTCATCTGTCTCATCTGCGCATGTTGCCTCTCTTCTCGTCTTGCTGATGAGGAGTGTTCGACAATTACAAAGAAGTTTATCGTGGAGGCCAATACAGTATGATATTCTTCAGTAAGATGACAGGCCTGGTACCTTCTTTTTTTCTTTTTTCCAGCCTGTCCCATCTCATGCCCTTCATGTCTACCTTCTCTCCACGGAGTGCGATGGAAGCTACAGCAAGCAGCTTTAAAACCGCCCTTGGTAATGACGAAGGGGAGACTTTTCGAATTTATATGAGCGTACCTGCTATCGCTGTCTGATTACGAGGCTCAAGGCAGACAGTTCCTTGAACATGCAAGGAAAGCTAGCTGACCGACGAGACCACTTCGGAGGATGGATGGGTTGCACAACGGCCTTGTCACGTCCCAGATGAAGATACAACACAGCACAACGTAGGAGATAGCCCATCCCAACTCAACACATTCCAGGCCCAAACGCACGCACGCACGTTGCTACAGAACAGCAGCAAGAGCAGTTCTCAAATCAGGCTGCACTGCACCACCCAACCCAAAAACCTCCCCCCCACCACACGAGATCTGTACTATGAGCTTCATGTGAGACAGCCGTTCAAACGCAGCCAGGCTCCACTGGTTGAAGACAACGCGGCGCGGACGGGAAGGCGAACGGGAGCAAAAGAAAAGCGTCAGGTTATGTACGCGCCCGAGCAACCCTCCCGCATCCATGCATGAGGCGCGCGCGCGCATGCATATAGGTACATTTACATGCATGCATGCATTGGTGACATGAGAGAGAGGCTGGGAAGGGGGAGGGGAGCGGAAGTAGTACTACTGATGAAGTACTGACGATCTCGGCTCGGCTCAAGAAAAGAACATGCAGAACCAAGCTTTTCTCCTCTCGGTAAGAGGTCCTTTCTGCCTTTTTTTGTCGCGTCGATTAGGTACGGAGGTATTTCTGGCCCTGAACGCCCCATTTCGCGCCACGCATACAGCCATCCAGACATATCCACAGCGCAGGCAAGCAGGTGGATGGGATATCCACCCCCGGCTTATTATTTAGGAGGGAGGATGACGGAAGCGCAGTGCAGCTCTCCCTGACGTGCGTGCCTGAACTCGCTCACTGCTGCTTGGTCTCGTCGTTTCTCCTGGTATTGTTTCGCTACGAGTTGAAGTCACTGGAGTCGCGTGGATGTACCGTTCTGGACAAAAGCCCGTGAGGCTGGGAGAAGTAGGAGGTAAGGAGGTTGGAGGTAGAAGACCCAAGAAGAAGGGCAAACGGTTCTTGGCGCGCGTCTGTCCGTCTGTTGGTTCGCTGTGCGAGTGACGATCGAAGTTATGGATCTTGCACCGGCCTTTGGCGTGGTTTTATTAACCATACCGCCAAACCGCCATGCTGTATATGTATATGGCCATGACTCTTCCGTCTGGCGTCAAACCATCCTTCCCAATCTCGCCCATCGCTCTCCTGACTCGCTACTCGTCTGTCACGCATCTCGCCAACCGATCATCCCAGCCTCCCATCCCGCGCCTACGTGCGTGATCTTCACCAGCCCATGATAGATGAATTTCCAAGATTAGCAGCAAGGCCACCGCCAGATTTTAGCCTCATGTCAAGACATCGCAGGCTCCAGCCCAAAAAAGCCCCAAATCCTAGGGCAGAGCTGCCGAGCCCAGCTTTGTTTCTTGGTGTGATGATTCCCTTCAGCCTCGTCTGTCTCTGTTTCTCCCCCTTCTTCTTCTTCTTCTTCTTCTTCTTCTTCTTCGCTTGCCGATAGGGGCGCACGCACACGCAAACGCACGCGCCCTCCCGCGCGAAATGCAATGCATGTGCTCATCTTCTGGCTCGCCTGGGCTGGCAAGATGTGGCACCGCCCGTTGACCCGTTTGGCGTCACCAGTGCACCACACGGCGAGAGGTGTGGCCACACAGTACAAACCGTCCGTCATCCCGAAACATCAAACAAACGGGCAACGGGCGGGCGCTTGCACCTTTGGGCCCAGGCCCGGGCGCTCAGCCGCCAGCCGGTACCGCCGCCAGCATCGCCGAGGAGGGAGCCCTGTCGTCGCTCAAAGATTGGCGTGACAGGACACGGGCGCTGGCGTTTCTACGTAAGGTATCTAAAGCGAAGGCGGTAAGTTCGTCGTCTACCCGGCTTCGCGGATTCAAGCTTTGCAAACGCCACGACACATGGTCCTTCCCCTTAGCCTGGTAGGGTTCTTTTGGGTTTCTTTCGGGAGCTAAGGGAGCGAGAGAAGCGAGAGTTTTCCACCATCATCATCATCATCACTTCTGCCACGCTGGCAGGGAGCCCGTGTTGTGTGCTTAGCCGTGAAACTCAAAACAAGCCACTGTGCCACGTTTTTCGGAGCGAGGCCGTTGGGGTGGTTGATTGATGGATTGTTCGCTCTGATAGTTAGTTACTACCTACTTTGACGCGTCAGACGACGCCCTTCTGGCTGAGTGGGATGGGTGTCGAGACGAGACAGCCTGGCGCGCGAGGCTGGTGGCTGGGTTTCTTGTTCGTGTATGTTTAGCGAGAGGAGTTCTGAGTTGCTTTGCTTCTCAAATCAGGGTGTGGATTGGTGATGGTTCTACCCTGCGGTGACAAGGCTGATTTGTTGCTGCACGTAACAGTCTTTAATGGGCTTATATCATCAATATCATCGCGCCACAGAGACCTGCAAGTATTGGGAGATGCTTCGCTGTTGGCGTGCGATATTCCGCGACCCTTTTATTTTGCCCATTGCTAGCTGTAGATCTAGCCAATTCATTGGATCGACAATCGCATCCATGGCGAAATCGCGTAATAAAGTGTGCAGATTGATGGCCTCTTGGCTGCTTGAACTTCACAATTTCCAGGCTAGAGTATAGTTACGATAGGATCAAGGTACATATGTAGGAAAAAATGCATAAGTTTATTGTCTAGCCGGTTACTCCGCCATCGCAAACCGAAAATAACCGGTGTACACGGATGTGGCTGATTGAATTTGTATGCATTCAGGTCGTCTCACATGTCCCTCTCAGGGAGGTGGAAACGGACACGACTTTGAAAAGGTATATTTCGTTATGGTACATGCTCGACTCAGCGACTCACGCCAAACAAGAGCAGAGACATCAACAACCACGCCGCCAACCCAGCCTCACTCCCACCTCACTTCCAACAAAACGTACTCTCCCTCTCCCACCCCTCCCTCCCCCTCCCGCCCCTCTCCCGATCCGTGTCCACCCACGTCTGCAGATTCGTCGTCGTCACCGCCTCGCTCGTGTCCAACTCCGACAAGATCCGCGTGAACTCCCGCACCAGCTCCGCCGCTCGCAGGGACGTTTCTTCGTGCGGCTCGAAAGGACACGACAGCAAACCGACCGCAACGTCGCGCGTTTTGTACGCCAGGTGGATCCCGTTGGGCTCGATGGCGCGCGCGGGCAGGGTGTGCAGGAGGTGGATGAGGTGGGTTGAGAGGCTTTCGCGCTCAGACCAGTGCGTGAATGCCGTGGACTGGTGAGGGTTTGTGAGGGATGGTGGGACGCCTTCGGCGAGCAAGGCTTCGAGTTGGTCGAGCAGGATGCTGCGGAGCCAGAGGTGGGTGACGTGCAGGTTTGCGCGCGCGGCGGAGAATTGGAAGGTGAGGGTTTGCGCTTCTTGGGGGGAGAGGGAGGAGGTGGGCTGGATGGGTTGTTCGTTCCAGGGGCGCAGTTCGGGCGGGAGGGAGGTGAGGATGTGGCGAAGTTCGTGCAAACGGGATTGAAGGTGGGAGATCTGCGCGTGCCGGTTGTTGTGGTGCGTGCACCTGCAGGCTGTGCAGATGGGGGCGCTGGGGGTGCAGGGCGGGCGGGATTGGATGGCGGCGAGGAAGACGAGGGAGGTGATGTTGAAGGCTGTGGTGAGGTTTGGCTGGGGTGAGGGGTTGGGAGGCGGGGCGATGTGGTCTTCGAAGATGGACTCGTCGTCGATGTCGAGGGGCATGAGGGCTCCGAGGTCGACGGTTTGGATTAGTACTGGGTCCAGGAAGGTGATGCGCTCTTTGCGGAGGGATTGTACTTGTGAGTGTCTGCACATGGGTGTCAGTGAGTTGTTTGGGACAGCGTGAATGCTTCGATCCAGGGAGGAGGAAGATTCTTACACATAGCTGTAGAACAGCAGCCAAAACCCTTTCTTCCTCAATTGCGTCTCGATGTGATTGAGTCCGCGATACTCCGTGATTCGATGCAAAGCTAGCATTCGAGCGATCTGTGAGCACTCGACCTCAAGCATTCGCGCACGATTGACATGTCCGATCTGAAAGAAGGCAATGTCGAACAGATACGAGGTTGAAAATTTCTGGAAACTGATGTTGTCGAAATAATCCGGGCCGCGCATGTTGAGCAGGAGCACATACGCCTGATGGATGAAATCTCCGCGCGAGTCGAACTTCAAAGGCGGATCGCGTTTGCGGTATTCTTCGAATTTGCTCGGGATGGTGCCCACGACGGTGGCGCACAGGGCGACGATCAGGCCGAGGAAATCGGAGTCTTCGGAGTCTTGGTTGGTTGCGAGGGAGTGCTTGAAGGTGGGCCGGTGGACAATTGGGATGAGAGGGTACAGAGATATCAGGTAGTCCTCGAGCATGAGGAGGACGAAGTCTCTTGGACATAGTTGATCTGTTGCGTACCCGATCGGGGGGTGAGAATGGGTCTCGTGCTGTGGTGGCGAAGTGCTGGAGTTGAGCAGATGGACGATTGAAGGACCATGCGCCGAGCGTCTCGGTTCTGCGGGCGTATGTGTTGCGCCATTCGTTGATGACTCCGTCGCTGTCTGGTGACCATTCCGGGTTGTCTCATGTTCGGAGGGTGAGAAGGTGTGCTTCCTAAGCCTGTATCAGAGCCATTGCAGATGTGGTGTCCGAGAAAGTGGCCTACCTTCGCTTCGGCCCTCTTGTCGAAGATGGAATGTCGAATGTGCATGCCAATGACAGATGCGAGCAGCGACTGCACGGCGAGCCTGGTTTGGCGTCCTTGCACTTTACTTTCCTCAATCTGCATCCATCGCAAGCCTTTGTCGCCAAGCTGCGTTTGGGCGGCGCAGGCGGCGTGTCGGTCATCGCCAGAGGAAGTGTTCAGGGGACGGCTCTTTCATCATGCTGACAATGAGGTATGTACATCGGATCAGTGCTCTGGATAGTAAAGAATCTTCATTGTTGGATGTCGTTGCTGTAGAAAGCAAAGTGAAGTTCATCGTTCTCCAAGAAAGCCAAATTCTCCGAAAGGCGGAGACGGCCATCTTCCAGGTCGTCGGCGTGCCCTCCGTGACACCACGAGAACATGCAGAAGACGCAAAGTTTCGACCCCTCCTTTGCTTATCACGCATTTCCCATAATAGGTAGGCATATCATCTTCTCAAGTGACTCGAACCCTGTTTCATTCGTGGGGCATCACCGCATCAAACAAGTTTTCCCCGAACACCGACGAACTGCAAGCCGCCCCGATTGACCTCGACAATACTTCATCTCATTTGCCATCATGCCGCATTACAAGGCTTTTGCTTTAGATCGGTGGAGTTAGTCATCGAGAAGTCGATGCTTCGAATGATTACTGACTGCTTCATCTCCAGTCCAGAAATACGGGGTACTTCAATCAGAGGGTACTTCTAGACTGTTCTAGCTAACACAAATACATAGCCAAGCTGTAAGACAGGCCTTCACGGTACGAAAGCATCTCTAAAACCTTTCAAAGTACGAATCTAACAAACCACAGGCTCTGCCGTCGAACCACTCACTCTAGCCGAGCTTCAACAGCTCTCACCTTCCACACCCATCCTTGACCCCGATATCGCCTTGTCTTACGGACCGACTCATGGACTACCTGCGCTGCGTCAACAGATCGCGACATTGTACCATGACAGCGACCTCATGCACACAGTTGAGGCTGAGAACGTCCTCGTCACTGCCGGTGCCATAGATGCGAACCATCTCATCCTCGAAACCGTCCTGAAGCCTGGCGATCACGCCATCATCCAATATCCAATCTATGGACCACTTCTCGAAGTCCCACGCAGCACAGGAGCCCAAGTATCCTTCTGGCCATGGCGAGAAGGAAACACCTTCTCCGAATGGACGCTCGACATCGAAGAGCTACGGGCAATGATCAAGCCAAACACCAAATTGATCATGATCAACAACCCAACAAACCCAACGGGCTTCATCCTCCCCCGCGAGAAACTCCAACAAATCATCGACCTCGCAAAACCCCAGGGCATCATGATAATGTGCGACGAAGTCTTCCGCTTCCTGCACCACGACGACAGCGTCCCCACGCCTCCCTCCCTGCTCGAGCTCGAATACGACAAATCGCTCGTCACAGCCAGCCTGTCCAAAGCCTTCGCCCTACCCGGCGTACGGACAGGGTGGATAGCAGTCTCCGCCGGCCTGCGCGACACGCTGATGCACGACATCCTGCGCACGCGAGACTATACGACCGTCACGGTCAGCCAAATCGACCAGCAAATCGCCGCCTACGCTCTCAGACCGGATGTGCGAAAACTCATCCTCGAGCGCAGCAGATGCATCTGCCGCCGCAACATGGCCGTCATCCGCAGCTGGGCGGAGCGCCATTCTTGGGCCGAGTACATTGACCCGCAAGGCGCGGGGACTTGTACTATCCGCATTCTGAGAGACGACGGTGAGGTTGTGGACGATGTCAAGTTCGCGCAGGCTCTGGCGGAGGAGGAGAGCGTGTGCGTGCCGCCTGCGGGGCTTTGTTTTGGCAGGCAGGCGGATGGGTTGGGCGAGACAGCTTTTGCGGGCTGTTTGAGGGTGGGAATTGTTACGAGTCCTGGCGTGGTGGAGCGTGGGTTGGATGCTATTGCTAGGGTGCATGGGAGGTGGGTTGTGGTGGATGGCTACTAAGTGTTGTTTGAGAGATGGTGTTGCTACCGATCCGAGAATGTGGATGGATGTGCTTGATGCGAATTGCGAGGATGCATGACAGATGGATTTGGTGTCGGTCATTTCCAGATGCACCTACATGTAGATCATGAGCCGAGTGAATGATAGAATGCGTAGGGAAATGTCGTGAGATGGGACCCTTGGTCAATTCAACGAAACCATTTTAGTAAGACCGTGACTAGTTTGCAGCGCTGATAACAGCAAAACTGCATGCACTACAATGTGATCACATGAATAATATAATAAAACCTCAATCGATGAGAAGCAGTATTCTCCAGACCGAATTTATAACGTGAACGATTCGGTTCCCCTCAAGCACGCGGGCCGGCTCTCCCTGCATTTGGGGCATCAGCCTCAAAGCCGATTGAAAGTTGGCCCCTCGGCCTCTCTCTCTACTCAGCCTGAGACACGGGCGATCCACCCACCGTGTCCATACCACCACGCTCCTTACTCCTTATACCATTCAATGCCCCTCCCATAGTTTCCGTTCGCCGCAGACTTTCTCCCTGTCTTGCGTGGTAATTTCTTTCCTTTCCTTTTCACAACCGGCATACGCGCCTAACTACTGGAATCGACATCCAGCAACGATGAACGGCCACAATGGCTTCGGCGACTCGAGTCTAAACGAGGACAACTTCGGCGAGTCCGGCGCGCTGAAAGCGGTCAAAGCCTTCGACGCCTTTCCCAAGACAAAACCCTCCTACACCGAGCAGACGAATTCCGGCGGCGTGTGGACGATCGTGCTCGTGCTCGCGAGCATCTGGCTGGGAGCCACGGAGCTGGGCCGCTGGTGGGTGGGCGAGACCACGCACACCTTCAGCGTCGAGCAGGGCATCGGCCACGACTTGCAGATCAACTTGGATGTCGTCGTGCACATGCGCTGTGAAGATATTCACGTCAATGTGCAGGATGCGAGCGGTGATAGGATTCTGGCGGGGAGCACGCTGCATAAGGATCCGACTTCTTGGGTGCAGTGGGGGAAGGATCGGAAGTTGCATATTCTGCCGAAGGATAAGAATGAGAGGTTGGAATTGGGTGGGTACCCGGGTTTTGGCGAGTATAAGGAGGAGGATGTGCATAACTATCTCGGCGCGGCGAAGGCGACGAAGAAGTGGCCTAAGACTCCCAGGTTGCCGCGACACGCTTTCCCGGACAGCTGTAGAGTTTACGGCAGCATGGAGGGAAACAAGGTGCAGGGAGACTTCCACATCACGGCCAGAGGGCACGGGTACATGGAGATGGGACAGCATCTCGACCACAGCGGTATGAACTTCGGATATGCCTGAGAACCTCACCTCGTACTAACAGTATACACAACAGCCTTTAACTTCTCCCACCACATCAACGAGCTCTCCTTCGGCCCCTTCTACCCCTCCCTGATCAACCCCCTCGACAACACCGTCGCCACAAGCGAAAACCACTTCCACAAATTCCAATACTACCTCTCCGTCGTGCCCACAGTCTACACGACGGACCCCAAATCCCTCCGCAAATACACCGACAAATACCACGAATCGCCCTCGAGCGGCGAAGACGGCATGAAAAAGCACGCCAAGCGCTACGCGCGCGACACGGTCTTCACCAACCAATACGCCGTGACCGAGCAATCGCACGCCGTCTCCGAGATGAACGTGCCGGGCGTTTTTGTCAAATTCGACATCGAGCCTGTCATGCTCACCATCGCGGAGGAGTGGGCTTCGTTCCCGGCGCTGTTTATAAGGCTGGTCAATGTTGTGAGTGGTGTGTTGGTTGCGGGCGGTTGGCTTTATGCTATGAGCGAGTGGGCGAAGGAGGTCAGGTCGAGAGGGAGAAGGCAGGGCGGCGGTGGGTATGAGGGCATTTTGAGCCCGGCGACGCCGTCGCAGAATGGGGAGAAGAAGGGGTTTTAGATGGGTGGTTTTGCTTTTCTTTTCTTTTGGGTTTTGGGAGCGCGCACGTATGCTGGAATTTATTCTTGTTTATTTTTCGTATTTGTTGGACGACTTGAAGCCATTGTCAAGGGTTGAGGGAATTGCGGAAACGTCTTCCTTGCGCGATTGTATGTCTGCGAGATGGCTTTGGACAGATGACATCGTGCTAGGCTCGGTACGGTTTGCCTATGTATGCTATACCACGATCGAGAGATGTCTCTTCCCCTGCTCGGACGTATCTCGCTCGATCGAACTCCTCGGGTCGTCGACGTCCCAAGGTCCTTTTTCTATCACGATGATCGCTTCATCTTGCCTCTTCACCTGCCAGCTTAGGTAAAGCAGAAACGCTTTGACGGACGGAAACAGTTCTAGCTCGGCTGCACATCGCACATGGCGACAGGGTATACAAGCATTCCTGGCGATGTTCGTCGATTTGTTATCCTCTAGTCTCCATGTCCAATCAATTCCCCCAGCCGCTGATGTCACCGACTCGGATGGGTTCCCCGAACTCGCGATCTGACAGCTTGAGTTCTCTGCAGGGACGGACTTCAACGATTGGGGCTGTTTCACGCTTACAATTTCAGGTCTCCAATGGCGTAATATGGCATCCGCAAACCCACCGTGATCCTAGCATTGTGCCATGCCAACCCTGAACTCTTTCTCTGTTCCATCGGACCCTTGCCTCGCTTCTAACCCCAGTGCCGGTTTGCCTCGTAGCCGGTCGATGCGATATCACCGATCTTTTTCTTCATCAGCGATCTGTGAGGCTTTGGACGCGATGTCGACTGGGGAGTTTGGTTTTGGCCAAGGGAAACGAGGGGAGATCGCTGATATAAGAACGGTTCCTACCTTGTGTGAGCGCCTGTTTAATACTTTCGGGTTTGCCAGCCACAACGCTCGTCGAAAACCTCGCCTATCTCACAACCCAATTTGGATCAATCACACTTGGAAGCCCAGAACAGCTCATTATTGATATTGAATTTACATTCAACCGTCATGGCTAACCCCCAAACCACCCTCAGCTCTTCCACCTCCTCAACTACATCCTCAACCTCACCATCATCCTCCACCAGCTCCCCCGAAGAGCGCCCAAACCGCGGCAGAAGCGACAGCTGCACGCACGTCTTCCCGGCGAAACCGAGGCCTTCGATCAACAGCACAGCGGCCGCCATGCAGGGTTTTTTCTCCAATGGGAATGGCAAGGGAGCTCAGTCTTTGACGTGTATTTCGGTCAAGGACTCGGATCTTTTCTTCAGTGGGCTTGATTGGTTGTTGGAGGCTACGACGACGCAGCAGGCGAGGAAGGGGTGATAGGTATGGAATTGTGGCAAAGCTTCAAGGGGCGACTTGGTGGCGCTCTCTTCCATCTCTGGCCAGGCAGAGTCAATGCGAGGGAGGGAACTGTTCGCTGATGCCCTGACATGGCGAAAACTGGTACGAGTGTGACGGTTGAGACTATGGGGACGACATCCTGATGGCTCTTTCCTACGAGACCTACGGGATCTGGCAATCGATTGGTATTCGAAACATTCCAAAAACGTTCGAAGTGCTTCTTGCTGCCGGGTCCCTGGACTTGAGCTAGTATCTGACTGCTCGGAGTCAATGGTCGCACGAAACCCAGCCACGCCATGGCTTTGCTGGCAAGTCCCTGCCATCGCGGACTCCACTCAACGTCAACACAGCCCGACAACGACCGAAACCCTTGCTAGAATGCAGCAGCTGTAATGGCTATTCTGACCGCCAACCTGGAAAGCATGAACCCTCTGCCAACAACGAGATGCTCACGCGTAGAAGGAGGAAAACGATCCTGCTGGCTCTAACTTCCCTGCCGTGGAACCGCCCATCGCCATGAGCCGTGGCGCAGCAGCTTGATTGAAAGAGCATTCGCAGGATGTGCGATACTCTCGTGCGCATCCGAATTTATCGACATTTTCTTCGCCCGCCGCAGTCTTCGGTGCACCCTTCGCAAGATTCTCTGCAGCGCATGCAGATGTCTAATCGAGTCGGCCAGGCGGCGATCTTGATTCAGCAGCCAATTGGATCCTATGCGGGCTCTTCTGCAATCGATATGGTTGCTGCATGTGTTGCACGAGGCGGAGCCCACCTGTTTGCTGGCGCTAATCAGGGAAATGAATACCTCGCATATGGTCTGCAGATGACGTTTTTGGGAGACTGCTACAATAGCGACTGTGGCGATATACTGTGGCAGCGCATGCATGCAGTAGTACTGTGCAGTACAAGAGGACCTTAGTCGACAGCCAAGCCAGCTGTGCCTTTGAAGAGATTACAAACCCTGACTTGTGGAAATCAATACGAGTTCACATCCCTGGAGGCGGCAGCTTTTGGGCGCTCGACACATTTCGGATCAAGGATCTGAGAGGGTATCACTGTGAAGGGGATCTATTCTTAGTCTTGTCACAACGTGGCAGTATGAATGCATGTAGATCGTAGGATCCGAACATTTCTCGGCATGCAAGAGCATCAAGTCATTTGATAATTCATCTATAACGAACAATAGGATTTCCGCATAGCCTTATGCAGTGGTACACAGCCCTGCAATTCGCCGATCTGGTTTAGCCTGATCCTTCTCACATGTTCAGCTCTTGGGTTTCTCTTGGACATTCTTGTCGTGTTTTTTTGTTCAATCTATCGGACAACGAGCCAGAAGCTTCTAATTTGCTTCACAACCACCCATTTGTCACTACCAGTTTCAATGATCGATTTGCTAAATGGAAAGGGAACGGCAGGCCACCGAACTCTCGCGGAATCCACAATTAGGGTGCCGCCGTATCCCGGCTTGGGCCCACGATTTTGACGATCATCGAATCCTTCGCCCAGCTTTAGCTCGCAAATAACTTGCACCAGACCATCACAAGGCTGAGACGGCTCCAACACGAACGCCCTGCGACCGTTTATCGAGAGGAAAGACTTGGCTCTTGCTTCCTACACTGGTGGATGCAATGCCGCGGACTTCTCAAAGACGGGAGACTTCGCAGGTCAGGCACCAGGAAAATGTCGCCGCGTGACCAATCACCTTGGCATGCCTCATCCTTGCTCCGAGGAGCAGATGCGGATGGATCAATTGGGACCGCAGCAATTTGGCAAGCATTGCACCGTGATGATGCTGCTGCTGCTGACAATGCTGAAGAATAACGGTTTGTGGATATGTTTGCTCCTTACTTCCCCCTTTGCGGTTTTTCTTCTTGATGCAACATCTAATGACCTTGAACGAAGCGAATCTCTCTTTTGTATCTCATGTATCTGTCTCTTCCTACTACTCACGGGCCGATTTCGCTGTCTCGCCCGCAGTACGGGCTTAATAATTCATACTCCAGACGCGCGAAGAAAGGCGCTTGGTTGCTCGCCCTTTTCGTTGGCTTTGGCCTAATATCATATTATCTGGTGAGATGAATTCGTTCAGTATAACCTCAACCTTCCCCTTCTGACCATGCCAGACCCTACACGCGAACGCTTGGCGACCCGTCGAGCTGCAACCTTTGGCAACATCTCACTCATCAGACGGTGTTCCTGCAGGAGAGCGCAAACTTGTCCTCATACTTCCCGTAGACGGTCCCAGCCCAGACCTTTGTAAGGTCATCGCCAGCGCTGTCGCATTGTGCTATCCAGCACCCGTTATTGTAAACTGGGCAGAACTTAGCACCGAAGAAGATGAAGCAATTCCATCACATCTGCGCAAAATCACCGGCGTGCTCGACTTCCTTGACTGGGCGACAGGCGACGATGCAACGGAAGCAGAAAGGTTGGGCGAAGATGACCTCGTTCTCATGCTCGATGCTCACGACGTCTGGCTACAACTACCACCCAGCGTACTGATCGAAAGATACTTCGCCACAAACGAAAGAGCCAACCAGCGTCTCCTCCACGATCATCCCCATCTCAGCAGCGAGAGACCACTACAGACCATCGTAGCCTCTTCGCAAAAGCGCTGCAACGCGCCGAGAAACATTTTCTCCGACCTCAATTGCAACTCCGTCCCGGAGAGTTCCCTCCCAGATAACGTCTACGGCTTCTTCACCGACTCCGTCTTCGCCGACGCACATTACGACAGACCTCGTTACCTCAACAGCGGCAGCTTCATGGGCCCTGCGGGCGACATGCGGGCATACTTCCAGCGAGTGAACGATCGTATGACCGAATACCTCTCGCAAGTCCAGAGAGAAGACGATCTCTCCGGCGACCAAGGCATCTTCGCGGAGATCTGGGGCGAGCAGGAAGTCTTCCGGAACAAGCAGGCGGCTCTCAGCGCCAGCAACCCAGAAGAAAAAGACTCAATCCGTCTGCGAGACCAACAATCCGAATTCGAATACCAGCTCGGCCTCGACTACACGCAAGAGCTCTTCTACCCAACCTGCTGGTCCGAGAACGGCGGCTCCTTCGTACCCTTGGCAGACTCCTCCCTCGTCAACGAAGCCTCCAGAAAAGCAGGCGTCACACCTTCGCGCATCCAGGACCTACCCACCGACATCCACCGTGCAGACGCGCCCCTCTCCCTCTTCTCCGACTCAAAGACCACATGGGCCTCCGTGCCCCTTTTCGTAGATTTCTGGACAACCTCCATCCCCGTCGCAATCCACCACAACGCGTGGAAGGACGGGCTGAAAAGCCGACGCAAGACCTGGTGGGATCGCACGTGGTTTTTTCCGTTTTTGCGCGAGCTGCTGGAAGCGCGGATGGTGATGCAGGGGAGTAGAAATGGGAGTGTGCCGGTAGCGGAGTTGGGGGCGCGGAATGGGAGTTTGCTCATTTGGCCTTACCCGGCGGAGGAGGGGATGAGGGCGGCGATGTTGTTTGGGAGGGAGGGGTTGAGGAGAGCGGATTGGGATGGGGTTTGTGAGAGGGCTGAGGATCAGGAGGTTAGGGTGAAGTGGTATGAGGAGGTTTTGAGGGATGGGAAAGGGGGGATTTTGTTGTAGTTGCTTTGTGATATCCATCTCGCGTTTGTTTAGGTAAAGACTGATCTCCGTTCTTCTCAAACCTCAGAGCTCGTTTCCCGTCAAGATCGTGATGAAAGCTGTGCTAGTCAGCATGTAGGCTCGGAAGATCGTTGATTTGTCTTGCTTGTGACCATCAAGAATTATGGTAAGTTCGAATAGTAGATGAGCCAAAAGAAGATGGCGTTTTGAAGTATGCATTCTTTCTGGGTTCAAGCTAGGACCATTCCGAAGAACACTTTCTCCATGATGTTCATGTCATCCACATGAACTTTGACGATCGGAAAAGAACGCCTTCCATGGAGACCACTGGGTCTAGTAAAACATCCAACAGAGCGAAAGCCACCGTTCTGTTGTGGCGAAAAGCGACGAGGAAAGCGACGAGGAAAGCGTATCAAGCAGCACTCTCAACTGCACAAGCAAAGATCGCGTCTTGGACCGCATCCCGCTCACATCTTCACGCGCAACAGGTAGCGGAGGCGCACCTGAGCGACATCGTAGCAGATGAACTCGTTGTAGAACAGGGACGAGCCGCTGACGTTTGTAGGCCCTGGCTCCTCCTTCGTGTCCGGCTGTAATTGTGTTAGTTAAGGTCGACAAACTACACTTGTTGGAACTTACCATCATGACGCCCTTCAGAGAAGGGTGAAGTGCTCCCGCGTCTTTGAAGCCCTTCGGTGCTGTGCTGCCCTGGCCCCACGTGGAGATCATGCCTTGCTGCTTGGCCGTCGTGGCGGCATTGGAACGGGAGCTGGTGAGGACTTGCATCGGGTTGCCGAGCTCTGCTTCACACAGGAGAAGCAACGCGTGGCCACCAGAGTTGTACGGACAGCAGTAGTTGGCGGACTTGGAAGACATGTCTGCGAGGTAAATGCCCTTGTCGAACATGTAGCCGCTCACCGGTGCTTCTGGAGGTGCAATGCGCAGACCTTGGCCGAGAATACCGCCGTAGTTTGTAGCGCGGGAGCCGTGCCACAAAAGACGGCGATCGGAGTTCTGGGTGTTAAGGAAGCGCTCGTCTTCGCCGTCACGCTTGATTCTGAAAACGTCGAGGACCTCGTAGTTGACTGAGTGAGTGTATCCGGTCGTCTTGAGCAGGTATTCGCTGACACCAGCGAACTCGTCGCCCTCGCGTTCCAGTGGGGTCATCTCCTGCATGCCTAGACCCTTGAAGCGAGAGTCAAGGACGTGGACATCGTCGGTCTGCTTCTCCTTCTTCATAATCAGGTCGGCATCCTTCAGGTCAGTCAAGCTCTCCATGAGCTCAATTTCTCGCTTCAGGAGAACGTGCGTGTTGATGATTGGCGGGCGATTGCGGCCGAAGTCGTGAGGAATCGTCGAGTAGTAGAGATTTGACAGGTGTTCAGTAGCAGCGGGAGCCGAAAGGTTGTACTGCGCAGCCAGAGATGAATCATCCAGGAGATCAGACAGCTCCTTAAGCGCCTGATATCCACGGGTGATGGTTGCCTTGCTGAGCTTGCCAAGCGGGAGCTTCTTGGAATCGTAGTTGAGCGAGGCCATAGTCGCTTCGAAGTACTGTTGATTGAAGATGAGTTCCATCAGAGACTTCACTTGAGGCTCAAGTGTGCACTCCGGTGGCGTGTAGTCGTCACGCTCGCAAGACGCTCCAGCTTTAGCGGCGGAATCATCCTTCTCGTCCTCGTCCTCACTGTCTGGCTCGTAGCTGCGTTCGACAAACACGTACTTTCCAGGCTTGGGTTTCTCTGCTCGGTCGGCCCACTTGAGACCAGACTTGTCTTTGAACTTCTTTTCGAAGTTTTTCATGGCGTCGTCAAGACTGCCGCTACCGAGAACCGCATTCTGTCCGCTTTCTCCGACGCGACCCCAACGTGTCCACGTTCGGTATTGCGAACCGCTTTCAAGGAGCTGATGAGATCGTTAGCGGTTTGAAACGATCGTAGACCATGGGGTGGCAAATATGCCGACTTGCTGAGGGCTGAGCTAGACACAGTAGCAGGGCGGACATACCTGTAGTCTGTAGAATTTGTTGTTGTTGCCACTGGCGTTGGTCTGATTGAGGGAGGCATCGTAGATGAGGCCGTCGTTGGGATCGACATAGACATGATAGCTGTGCATATTGCAGCCCTCGTCAAGCGGAATCTGACTTGTCCCGACCTTTGCGACTTGGGCTTCGTTCACTTCGGGTTTTTTTGAAGGCTTCTCCTCGGCCTCGTCTGCCTTGGGCGGCTCATCCTGAGTTGACTCGTCGGCAGCTTTGTTGCCTTTGGCATTGCGCTTCTTGGGTGCCGCCTTTTTGTCGTCTGGCACTGCCTCATCGGCCTGGTCATCATCTTCTGGCTCGGCCTTGACTTTGCCTCTCCCCTTTTTGGGCGCGGCCTTCTTCGCGTCAGGTTCATTCGCGTCTCCAGTTTGATCATCAGCTGGCCGGGATTTGGCCGTGGTCTTAGCTGCGGCTCGACGTGGCTGCTTCTTTGTGGCTTTAGTGGAGTCTGCCTTGTTGTCTTCAGGTTCCGGAGTGTCAACGTGGTCATTGCGACCGTTGCTTGTCTCGGCACTGGTGACTTTGGCTTTGGCCCTGGTCTTGCGAGGCGGGGCCAACTCCGCATCATCAGCGGCTGGGGTGGCAGCACGTTTAGCTCGAGTAGTGGCCGGCATCCTTGTGAGATCTGGTGATTGAGTTTGTGAATGAAGGTTGATGTGAAGAATAGGAGGAGAGAAGGATGTCGATGTTCCAGGCCAATGGTTTTGATGTTAACCCAATGCCCAATGCACATGCATCCAGGCAGACCGGTGAAGGCAGCAAATCATCCTTCGTCCGTGCACCAGGCAGCCGCACCGTTTTGGCGCGACATGTGAGGCGACTACGGGCGACTAATAATAAAGCAATCATCATTTCGACATTGCTTTATTGATGGCTCTTCGACTTGCCTCTTCCTTCAGCTTCACTCTCTCACGCAGTCACCTCGTCAACGACACATCATGGCGACTTCTCCGACAATACTACGATTCCCGCAGGAGTTGATAGTCCGCATCGCCTCCATTCTCGACACAGTGGACCTTGGCAAGTTTCGCCTCGTATGCAAATACTTCGAAACCAATCTTTTCGAAAGTTTCGCCCGAGAATTCTTCAGCAAACGTCAATTCATGGTCGAGCAAGTCAGTCTCGAGGCATTGGTGGGAATTGCTAGTCACAAGACGCTAGCACCTTACCTTACAGGTGAGTGATCAGATCAAGAAGGATCAATGCTGATACCAAGTTCCCGAACGGATGCTGACAGCAAGTAGAGGTCATACTGAGCACCGACAAACTTGAGATCGATCATTCCGACGGCTACCGTCGTCACAACATAAGTCGAGACATCCTCCTCTCCACCGGCCTTGCCCGCGATCTGCTTGTGGACGCATTCTCAAAACTCCCGAACTTACGCACTGTCGGTATACGTGATTATGAAGGCAGAGGCCGTGGTCGCGACGGCGAAGATGCTGCCTGGCGAAGCTACGGTTGGAGGTTCGCGTTAGTTCCATCAGGCGAGGAGCGCCCACGCTTCTCTCGAAACTACATCTCTCGCGGCGATCCAAGCCATATCTTTCCACTGATTCTCCAGGCCCTTGGAATTGCAGACGTCAGACCTAAGAACATCCAGGTCTTCCTCCGGGACTCAGCGGTTCACCTTACCGCCTTCAACGTCAATGCAAGCATTGTGAGGGCAAAAGTCTCCCCTGTTTTGCACGAGCTCAAAACCTTGCAACTTGCGATCGATCCTCGTCAACGGTCACCATATTCTACACCTGGGTTTCACAATCTCGAGGATTTTCTCCAACACACGCCTCTTCTCCAGCACCTGCGACTCAACTTCATGCTCCAACGGGACACGGATCTCAAACTGTTCTTGATGTGGTTGGCCTCACCATTCGGGAGTGATGCTTCATATCCCACTCATCCACCGGTTCAACTGGAACATCTCACCAGGCTCGACCTTGGTTTGTTGATATCCGTGGGCCAAGCGCTGGTGGACGTGGTATCCAAATTCAACTTGCAGTCGCTGTCTCTGCACAAAATTCGGCTCCTGGAGCGGTGCCGACCTGAAAATGCTGAGATTTGGGCTGAATTTCTGTCCAATCTTGCGGAAGCGTTCAAAAACCCTGGTCAAGTTACAGATCTCTCGATCGGTTGGGCAAGCCAGGCGTATACGGAGCATGGGTCTTTTCAATACGTGAATTTTGCAAAGAAGGTCACTCTCAATGCCAACGGAGATAAGGAATACAACGATCTCGAGCCTTTGGTCGTGTATCGTAAGCAGAAGGATGGAATCGACGTACGTGAGTGGCTGCGGGACATGGGAGGGCGAGCGTGCAGACCTGATCGTGTCGTTGATCTCGATAGCTCAGAATCTGAACAGACCGGGACGGATGAAAATGATGATAGTGAAAGCGATGGTAGTGACGGCGAGGATGATGAGATTTGATAGGTTCTCAGTACTGTAAATTGGCTCTCTCAATGGTACCAGGTCTTTTTGAGGTACCAAAGCCGATGAGGCTAGCACGGATGACACGGAGATGCTATGTGTGTAAACCAGCTCTCTCAATGGTGCTAGGTCTATTTGGAGGTACTGAAGCTAACGATACTAGCATGGATAGCACGGAGATACTGTGTCCGTAGAACACCCATCTCAATGGTGCTAGGTCTTTCTGGAGGTACTGAGGCTGATGATACTACCACAAAGATCACGGAGATGTGATAACTGTGAATCAACTCTCTCAATGGTGCTAGAGCTATTTCGAAGTACTGAAGCTAATGATACTAGCACAGATAGCACGGAGATACTTTGTCCGTAGAACACCCATCTCAATGGTGCTAGGTCTGTTTGAAGGTACTAAAGGGGATGATACTACCACAAGTGCCACGGAGATATTCTGTCCCAAAACCAGCTCTCTCAGTGGTGCTAGGTCTATTTGGACGTACTAAGGTCGATGATACTAGCACCCATATGACTGGGATACTCTGTTTGAAACCCTCCTATCTCAGCGGCAGCACGTCCGTTTGAGTACACCAAAGGCGAGGATAGTTGCACAAATGCTACGGAGATACTTGACTTGTGAAACACCTATCTCAAGAGTAACACGTCTTTCTGGATACACCAAAGCCGCGGATAGTAGCTCCAAATCACGTTTGCAATCCACTCGTCTCAAGGACAGGACATCCATCTTGATACACTGAAGCAGGGGATACCAGCACACATGTTACGGGGATAATATCCTTTCTTACTACCTATCTCAACGCTAGAACGTTATTCTAAATACACTGAAGCCGTGGATAGTTGCACAAGTGCTAAGGAAAAATCCCGTTTCCAAAGCATCTATCTCAAGGGCAACACACTCGTTTGGACATATCAAAGCCGAGGATACTAGCGCACATGTTACGGAGAATCTGTCTTTACGAACCGCCTATCTTAAGGGTAGCATATCCATTTGGATATACCAAAGCCGCTGATAATAGCACGAGTGTCACGGAGAGACTCTGTTTCCGAAGCCCTCATCTTGCTGAGATACTTTATCTCTTAACTCCCTATCTTAAAGGTAATACGTTTGTTTGGATATAGTGGAGCTGCAGAGATTAGGACAAATGCCACGGAGATGCACACTTTCTCAACTATATCTCTCAGAGAGACTATAGCAACGTGGTAAGGCGGGAGGTGATGATACGAGCACTTATTCATGGAGACACATCAATAACCTCGTCACCCATTCGTTCATAAAGCACAAGGCTATCCCAGCCATCTCTCTCAAAGAAAGTATAGCAATCTTCGGACGGAAGGTGACGATACGAGCACCAAACTTGGAGAGACATCAATGATCTCAAAGCCCACTCATTCATAAAGTGGCAGGCCACTACTGTAACGATGCAGCTCGTTCTCTCAAAACCACATATTTCGATATACTGGGAGATAATGATACGTGCAGTGTCTTCTTGCTGTTTCTTTTGATGCATTGACCAATCTTCTCAAAGGTCTTTATCCGTATATCTGTTGGGTCGAAACTATCTTTTCAAGTTGACCTCGATCGAGCCAGACGATTCGACATTACCGATAGAGATGAGTACGCTGATGCTATGGAACGGGACCTGGCGTGCATGTAGCATTTGCACGATTAGGTTGGCTCTCGATGTGCAGGCTGTGCTCAGGCGGAGGCTTCCCGTGGGAGGGGGTGTCCGTCATTGATGAAGGCGAGTTTTGTCATTCAGACGTCCCGTGTACTCAACTGCGCTCCCGGAGCGATGAGCCTGAGTTCAGCCGGACGTCTGCCCACCCTTTTGTCTAATGTCGAACAGCCCAGTGTGTTGCTGTTGAGCCGCGTCGTCGCCCTAGCATCACCACTCCAGGTCGCCGCCCCGCTCAGAACGGCAAGGCTACCAAGACGATCCAAGGGTTAAGCTCTGAGCGGACCTGAAGAGCAAATTGCCTGGGGAAGCGCCAGCGGTTTGCAGAAGGATTCGACTCACGATTTCGCAGGCAGAGTAAAAGTCCCTGGAACAGCGATGATACGACTAATTGTAGTGCACTGGGGTATTGCGGAGCTCTTTCTCGTCGAAGAGGACCCCTGGCTCAAGCACTTCGCGGAGCAGGGATGCCCTCCTCTTGGCCGAACGACCGCTATGCAGATAGAGCCCATTGGGAACTCGCAGGCACAGTGCTTGTGTCTACGATGCAGCTCTCGATGTTGTAGTGCTTGACTTAGGCTGGTGAAGAAGAATAAGAGAAGAGGGCGTGGCAGATGGTGAATCGGTCGTGTTTCAGTTGATAGCAGACGGGCATGTCGAAGAGTGTCAAATCCGGTCGAACTGCTGCTTCATCTCCATATCCCAATCAGACCCGCTCCTCCCTATCACTCTCCACAACAACAACCCTCTTCTCAACCACGCTCTGCGACCTCTCGACTACCACGGCCGCAGCAGGCACTTCTGCATCCGCCCCGTCGAAGATCACCGCCATTTGCTCGAGCGTGTGACCTCTAGTCTCTGGGTAGAAAAAGTACACGGTAAGCGCCAAGATGATCAGCATCACGATGAACACGATGTAGTATTTCCAACCGATGCGCTCGAGCGCGATGGGGTTGACGAAGGTGTTGAAGAAGATCGCAATCACGGCTGTCGTGAGAGTTACGGTCAGGCCGCGCGAGCGTAGACGATAGGGCCATATCTCGCAAGGGTAGGCGGTTTGGAAGGGCGTCCTGAAGTTCAAGGTTAGTGTTTGTGCTGGCATTGTGGTTAGAAGGTATGAAGACTTACATTGCAATGTCGTAACCCGCGAAGAAGATGAACAGGAATGGGATCACTGCAATTCCGGTCGCGTCATCTCCGCCTTCTGCGAATGAGCCTGAGAGTCCAGTGACCAGGACAAATCCGATCAGCATGATAGCTGCAGATGCGAGGAAGAGAGGGCGGCGGCCGACACGATCGACGGAGAAGGCGGCTGCTACAGAGAAGAAGAGGTTCCAGACTTGTAGGAAGGCTGAGATGAGGGTTTGCTCTGTTACGGTGCGAACGCCGACTGTGTCCAGAACGAGCGCCAGGTAGTAGGATACTGGAAAAGAAGTCAGCACTCAGAAATTGCTAAGGCGACAAAGGGTTTTTATTGACGAACCGACGCCATTGCCGCTCCATTGTGTGAAGATGCCCAAAGATACCGAAATGAACAATCGGTGTCGATTGCCAGGCGTTTTGAACATCTCAGCATAGCTGGCGCTTGCGTGTGCCTCTTTCTCTGCTTGGATCGTTTCAGAGATCTCCATGACTTCGTAGTTGATCAGTGGAGAGTCGGTAGCGCCGTTAGCATGCCACTTCTCTAATACGGCCCTTGCTTCGTCCATACGGTTGACAGAGATCAGCCAACGAGGCGACTCTGGCAACCAAATGAAGCCAGGCAGAGCTATGATCGGTATCAAGACTTGTAAGATTGTCGGTATCCGCCACGCCATATTGCCTTCCACATTGCGAGTGCCGAAAGTAATGAAAGCAGCGATGGTCCCGCCCACGTACCATCCGCACATGAACAAGGCGTTGGCGATTCCCCGATGAGTCGGATAAGCGATCTCATTGATGAGCAGCGGCACCGAGCCGGCGAAGCAGGCGGACGCGCACCCAACGAGAAAGCGAGATATGATGAATCCAACTTCGTTGTCGATGCCGCAGAGTCCAACACCCAGTATGAGTACACAATAGCCGATGTATACTGGGAGTTTGCGGCCATACTTGTTCGTGACCAAGGGCGTCACCAGATATGTCACGCCGCTGCCAGCCCAGTAGATGGCGTTGATGAAGCCTAGCCTGACGCCTGTGGGTGTGTCCATGAAGTCGCGCCATTGTTGCAGTGCTTGCAGGCCGTTCATCAATGAGCCGTCGTATCCATTGGCCGATGCTATTTCGGTCAGTTGTTTGCTCTCGGATTGGTGCCTGATTATGCTCACAGAACATGACCAGAGAAAAGACACAGAAATGGAGCCTTAGCAAGTGTGCTTTCTTGTACCATGGTATGCCATCTTTGGGGAGCACGGCGAGCAGCTCGTCGCCGACGGCCTTCTTCGTAGCAGTGTCTCCGCCAACTCCCATGATGATCGGTGCAGGAGGTCGTTTGTGCTCACGGACAAAGCAAGAAGAACCTGCAAGATGAATCAAAGGAGCAGGTTGTAGATCCCAGTCATGTCAAACCAAACCATTTTTTTGAGCTCCAGTGATGCTTTTCCCACAGGTCTATGAACCTCCTGACAATTTGGCGACCTCGGCCCTGCTTGAAGAGTCCACAAGCCCCATGCATACCCAATACGACATTCAATTGTTCTCCTCTTTCTCCTCCTCTACTCCAGAGAACTCCACTTTGACTCCAGACTGGGCCGATCGCGGATCATGTGGGTTAGAAGAGGCCACCCGAGCCGATTGCCGGGAGGCGAGACGGCAGCTAGGAGCGTGCCGTAAAGGCAGAAGCCTCTTTTTGCTTCTTGATTCATGTCGGAGAATTGTGTTGGTGCTGTGCTGCGATTGGGGTTCAGCGGAGATTTGTTAGTGCCGCTTGCTCGGAGAAATTCAAAAACACTCTTGAAAGGATAGACAATTGACATTCGCGAGCGAGCGCATAGCAACACTGCTTGATTGGCGTTCTGAAAGACGAGACATCGCAAAGTGAAGGCCGAGATGTTACTACTAGATCGATGTTTCCACATTGCCATGGACGACTCTCACCCAATTTGATAACCGATAGATTCGCCGAGCGGACTAATACCACGCGAACCGACCAACGCCAATGCATCATCGAATGCGAGCCGGGGCCCCACAAGCAACATGACAACCGTCTCGCTGGACGGGGTAGCCGGCGCGTGAGCCGGGCCAAAGACGTGCTGCCAATTGTTGCCAGTGTAAGGTAACCCGCATTGTGCGATGATAGGGCTAGAGCACAGAATACAAATGGCGGACGCACGCCTTGACTTCCCATCTTCTTTCTCCATCCATTCTTCCTGTCTTGAATCCAAAATGGCGCGTATTGTCCCGGAGAATCATGGCCCTACGACTTTCACCAACGACAAAGGTGGCCTGATTCATGGAGACTTCGATGTCGAGGCTCTTCTTGAGGAGCTGACCATTGAGGAGAAGGTGTCATTGCTTGCTGGTAAGTCGGACGATGTGGCAACTATATTGCAAACAAAGGTTACTTACAGCGACATCAGGAAAGGACTTTTGGCACACAACGCCCGTACCCAGACTGAAGATTCCCTCCATCAGAACTTCCGACGGACCCAATGGTCTTCGTGGCACACACTTCTACGGCAGCACGCCTTCAGCCTGCTTACCCTGCGGTACCGCGATCGGAGCAACCTTCAACCCAGAGCTTGTCCAGCGCATTGGCAACCTCCTCGCGGATGAGGCAAAAGCAAAGGGCGCCCACGTCATTCTCGGTCCCACGATCAACATCCAGCGTGGCCCATTGGGTGGCCGTGGATTTGAGTCTTACTCCGAAGATCCCCTGCTCTCTGGTGTTCTGGCTGGCGCGTACTGCAACGGCATTCAAGAAAAAGACATTGCAGCATGTCTCAAACACTTTGTCTGCAATGACCAGGAGCATGAGCGTATGGCTGTCAGCTCCATCGTCACTGACCGCGCTCTGAGGGAGATCTACTTGATGCCATTTATGGTTGCTATCAAAGCTGCTAGACCTCGGTGTATCATGACTGCTTACAACAAAGTCAACAACGTGCATGCTTCAGAAAAGCCGGAGCTGCTGCGCGATATACTACGCGGCGAGTGGGGATGGGAAGGCCTTGTTATGTCGGACTGGTAGGAATTGATCTCACCGACATGATATTGACAAAATGCTAACATCTCGGCAGGTTCGGCACATACAGCACTTCAGAGGCTGTCAAAGCTGGCCTTGACCTCGAAATGCCCGGTCCGACCAGATGGCGCGGCGCTGCCCTGTCACACGCCATCTCGGCCAACAAGATCAAGCATTCAGAGCTCGACGCCCGCGTTCGCGAGGTGCTGAAGCTCATCAAATATGCAGACAAGTCTGGTATTCCAGAAAATGCCCCCGAAGAGCAGCTCGATCGCGAACAAGACCGCAAGCTGCTCAGAGAGGCAGCAGCCAACGCGGCCGTGCTTTTGAAGAACGATGACAGCATTCTTCCCTTGAAGAAAGACAAGAAGATTGCTGTGATTGGCCCCAACAGCAAAATTGCTACCTACTGTGGCGGTGGTAGCGCATCGCTCAATGCCTATCGCGCAGTCACGCCCTTCGAGGGCATTGAAGCCCAAGCTCAAAATATTGTTCATTTTGCTCAAGGCGCTTATGGTCACAAGATGCTTCCTCAGATTGGAAAAGACCTCGTTACCTCAAGTGGCAAGAGAGGCTTCATTATCCGCACGTTCAACGAACCGCCCTCCGTGTCCGACCGCCGCATGCTTGAGGAGAGCCACTCCACTGACTCCAACATCTTCTTCGTCGACTACACTCACCCTGACTTGAAAGAAATCTGGTACGCTGAGGCCGATGGTATCTTCACCCCTAGCGAATCTGGGCTCTATGACTTTGGACTGAGCGTCACTGGTACTGCTCAGCTGTTCGTCGATGGCAAGCTTCTGATTGACAATGTCAAGAATCAGCGCCCAGGTTCAAGCTTTCTTGGAACAGGTACTGTCGAGGAAATGAGCCGTCTTGAGCTCACCGCTGGCCAGTCCTATCATATCAATGTCCAGTGGGGTTGTGCGAAGACCAGCACGCTTCGTCGCGCTGGAACTGTTGATTTCGGCCACGGTGGTCTTCGTTTTAGCGGCTGCAAGAGCATCGACACCAAGACTGCCATCAAAGAAGCAGCTGCGCTCGCTTCGAAGGTCGACCAGGTCGTCCTGTTCGCCGGCCTCAGTGGCGAATGGGAATCTGAGGGCGAAGACCGCACAACCATGGACCTTCCACCCAACACCGACGACCTGATCTCAGTAGTGCTCGACGCAAATCCCAACACCGTCATCGTGATTCAGAGCGGTACGCCCGTCACCATGCCCTGGGTTAAGAAAGCCAAAGCCATCATCCAAGCTTGGTACGGCGGCAACGAAACCGGACATGGAATTGCAGACGTCGTCTACGGCGTCGTCAACCCTTCAGCGAAACTCCCTCTCACGTTCCCCAAACGCGTCAAAGACAACCCTACCTACCTCAACTACCGCAGCGAAGCCGGACGCGTGCTCTACGGCGAAGACGTCTACGTTGGATACCGCTACTATGAGCAGCTGGAACTCGAGCCGAACTTCGTCTTTGGCCATGGTTTATCTTACACAACATTCGACCTGTCGGATCTTAGTCTGGTGCAGAAAGACAACAACCTCTCCGTTTGCTGCAAGTTGGCAAACACCGGCGAGCGCGAAGGCGCAGAGGTCGTGCAGCTTTACGTCGCGCCTCTGTTGCCTTCCATCAAGCGTCCTGTCAAAGAGCTGAAAGGCTTCGCGAGGAGGACGCTGAAGAGCGGTGAGAGCGCGCACGTCGAGATTGAGGTTGATTTCGTCAGATCTACCAGCTTCTGGGACGAGAAAGAAAGCAGATGGTGCAGCGAGGCTGGCGACTACAAGGTCTTGGTTGGCACGAGCAGTGCTGGCAAGTTCCTTGAGACGATGGTTAGGGTGCAGAACACAAAGTATTGGAATGGTCTGTAATGGAATATCACGTGTCACGTAGAAAAGGTTGCAGCATTAGCTCTAACATACCAGGGCACGCGTTGAGGTATTCGCGATCAAAGTTAGTGTCCACATCAATCTCCCGACCTCAGCATCTGCACTCACAAGGTCATGTCCTCCATGTCCTTCTCAATGTCTTCCACCGTCGTCTTGCTCCTCTCCTGCTCTCTCAACCACTTCGCACCACACCTTGCGCTCCAGCCGGCTTCCTCAGCCACAGCGTACTTCTGACCGGAATCGAAAGCCAGCCTGTTGCGAACATGGTAATAGGCGCGTGGTGAGCTCCTGGTAATCAGCTCGTCCAGAGCCAGAATCCACGGAGAATCTTGCTCCTCAATCACGCGATTCCATTCGCCAATGGGCATTGAGAAGGTGTAGACTTGCGCGTGTTCGTGATTCTGCAGGAGGGCGATCTGAAAAGACAGGCGGAGAACGCGCTGCTTTTGATTTGTGTCGTGGAACACGACAGCGTCGAGGCGCGACTTGCCAGGGCCGCAGGCCAGGATCTCGGAAATACCATCGATCGGAGCAGAGGTATTGAAGGCTTGTCCGCAGGCCAATGCGGTAGTGTTGCAGTCGATTATGAGCATACACAAGGACTGAGAGATGCCCAGTCGACGCTGGTCGACAGGAGGCGCCTCTCGCATTGCTATATTTGTTGGCGGATCGAGAACTGGTTCAGTGTCGTTGGGAAGGAGATCGCGCACCGGAAAGCGGATTCTGAGGATGTGATGTGCCTGCGCATCCTCAGAACGAATGCTTTTATGTAGGACAGCAAGGGCGGCTGCGTTGGCCATGGTGGATGTTCTAGTGCTGGTTCCGAATTGCGTAGATGGATTGATGGGTGGGGTATAGGGGAGATCTGTGTAATCTGCTTTGGTATGGGACGAGGTGGATGTGGATGTCGTTTTTCCTGCAGGTGATCGTGGATTCGATCATGTGACAGCAAACGGAGCTTGGGGGCCTCATTCAGTCGTGCGGTGTCCGTGTTGTACGCTAAGCAGAGCGAGAGTTGGCGAATAGCACCCATCGCTTCAAGAGAGTGAAGTCTAAACATACTGCGAGAGGTGAAAAATGTTGTAAAACGTTAAAGTTGAGTCCATGTATGTCCAATGGACAAGTAATTGGCCTCCAACGCGTTCTGATGTGCGGGCGTAATTGAAGCAACCTGCTGCTTGTGTAAACGGTAAATTTGTATTTGCATAAAGCACCCAAAACTCACTGGCTCAGGTCGTGTCGTGGCTGCATCATCGTTTAACCTACGATGCTGAACATCCATCGGCACCCCTCTATCTCGCAGCGCCTGACACGACCAATATCCCGTTGTCAATAACACCTGCACCGAAGCAAGTCATTGTAATATCCAGCACCGCATTCGTCATTCCCTTCCAGCTCCTCATTCATCATCAACAAAACTGCTCGCCAATCTCCCAAACCAAGGAACCTCCACTCTATCCAATGTCTCAGCATGCCTCCAAGCGCCCAATGTCAGGTATGTAATCAGTAAGATGTCAAAAGCAAACAACATCCAACTGATGATCGCCGTCCAGCTGAATACAATATGCAGCAAGAATAGCGCTCCAAAGACCAATGAGCTCTGCCAAGCGTGAAAACGCACGTAATCGCTCTTCTGCTCGAACAGCAGCAGAATCACGCCCGCCGCAGGTGGTAGGAAGAGGTATGCGAGGCAAGCTTCGGTGCGGAGGGATATGCCGAGGGAGGTTTCAAAGAGTGAGGAGTTTCCCGTATAGGTGTAGACATCGCCGCGGTTATCTAGGTAGTCGTTGTGTCTTGGGTCGCGGCTGCCGTGTTCTAGGTCGGTGTAGCCGCCTGTTGTGTTGTAGTTGTCGTCGTCTTCTTCGTCGGCATATTGCGAAGGTGAAGGAAGGCGTTGGGCCCGCGCGGCAGCCCAGGGATCTTCGTTGGCGACGGATGTGAGGTTTTGCTGAGGTTTGGGTTGCTGAGGTTTAGGCGAGGTTGTAGGTGAACGGAGAGGCGGTGAGAGCGCGCGTGTTGACTCTGGAGGAGAAGACTGGTATGGGGCGAAGTTCATGGCCATAGTTTAGAAAATCGATCCGGGTAGTGCACAGATATGTCTCGTCTTAGTGGTAGATGTTGCAGTCGCCGATATGCTTCCAACATTGGAGGCCGTGAAGCTGGGGGACGATCACATGCTCGGCACAGGCGCGTCATACTGGGCTCAATGTGGCTAGTCGCAAACAACGCAGTATACTTGTGGGTATTCGCGACTGCGAGTGTTTACAACTACATATACATAAAGTTATATCTCGAATGCATGAGTGTCACTCTACTCTCAGACAGAGGCGGGTTGCTCCTTGAAAAGACGCAGAAACATCCGCCGCCTCAGTTCTGGAAGCAACCGGAGTTTTGCGAGCTAACAAGAAGCAACACCGGGAAGAAAGCACTTTTTTTCGTCGTGAGCAATAACATTATATTCATTTTCCTTGATCTATATCTAGAAATCCTCACAAGAAACAGGCTCAACAACCGCCCTCCTGACATTCTCCTTGACACCCTCCTCATCAACCTCCAGCACAAACCTGACCTTCTGCAAGTCCTGCGCCTCGGGCTTCAACGCCTCCTGGTACGCGTGGATGTTGCCATACCTGTCCGAAGCGTAGCTGGTATCGACGTCGATGTAGAACTCAGTAACATTCGTCGCCAGACTGGGCTCCACGAGCAGAGCAGCGGCCGTCTCGTCCCACAGAGGGAACTGCGTCGGGTAGGAAGCAGTGAGGATGTCGGTGTACGCGTTTGATGTCTCGTTGGCCATGGAGGCGAAGAAGGAGGAGTCGATGAGCACTTGGTTGGCGACGTTGCCTGTGATGGTGATGTTGGGCCAGCTGGCGGAGAGGGCGATCTTGGCAGCTTCGGGGTCGATCATGAGGTTAATGTCGGATTGGAAGTCGGCGAGGAGGACGCTGCCCGTCGTCATGAGGAGGTTTGTATCGAGGTATCCGCCCATGATGATGAGCTCGCGCGCGTTGGAGGCGAAATTGGAATCGAGGCGGATCGCGAGCGCGATGTTGGTCAGCGCGCCGGCAGCGTAGATGCTGATTTCGCCGGGGTGCTTGCGCACGCTCTGGACCATGAATTCGGCGGCGCTGATGTCGGCCAGCGTGTCATTAGGGAAGTCGGCTGTGAAGGCGGACTGGACGAGGCGAGTGGGATCGCCGCTGGTCGGATCTGCGTTTTCGGTGGTGGCGTTTTCAGGTGCAAAGGCGCCTTCCCATGGGAGTTTGCCGTGGACGTCTTCCCAGGCTTGGAAGAGCTTGGGAGTGTTGAGGAGGGGGTAGTCGGAACCCTTGTAGACGGGAATACAGCTCAGGTTGCCTCTTTCGAGCGTGGCGAGAGCGTGGTAGGCAGTTTGGCGCGCCCATGAGTTGGCGGTGGAAGAAGTGATTCCGATGACATCCCATCCTGCTCGGAGGACCTGAGCGTAAGGGAGAAATCCGGACGGGTACCAGTCATTGTCCAGAATCGCTTTCGGCTTATTAGAAGCAGTGCTGGTCACATTTGCGTTCGATGATCCATTGCTTCCTGCTTGAGGAGCTGGTGTCGCCAATGCTGCACTCAGCAGAAAAGAGAGGACGACGGCCTTTTTAGCGAACATTTTGATGAATGCGCGTGCAAATCGGCAGCTGTCTGGCAATTACAAAAATGATAATGAGATGCGATAAGAAAAAGCAAGGCCTACCTCTTTCTCAGATTACATACCACACCGCACCTTCTTATAGATCGGTTAGCAGCAGCGAACATCACTCAACAAATCGCGTGCTATGACGACTGATAACCATACTGCCTCGCTGCCATACCGCGAAGGGTCAAAACGCTCCGACAGTGGATACGGTACGGCAATCTTTTCCGTGCGATTGTGGGTGCAATGTCGATAACGAGAAGGGCAGAAAGGGCAAAAAAGACGTTGCGAAGTCTTCAACGGTAATGCCATCATTAAGAGTGGGTCCTGTTGTAGCGATTTTTTTGGCTTTGACCTGCAAACGACTGTGCTCAAACTTACAATCTGATCTATTAGATAACACCCTCGGTGTAACGACTATGCGGAGCTGGCCGATGATTGATCTCTCGCTATACAGGGTTGCATTCGCGGTGGGGTTTGCTTTCGAGGATATGCCTGACATGTTCTCGTGAGTGACAGATGTAGTAGGTACAGGCTGGGTTTCAGTCTACGAATATCGGACATGGAGCCGACGCATGCAAGACCGCGAGCTTACGTTGTTGCTTGTGAATGCTTGTAGGTTATCGTCTATTGATCGTATCATATCGTATCGTGTATCGTTAATCTATTGGTAACCAAACTCCAAATCCGCAGTGACCAGAACGCGTTTTGCTCCTTTTCGAGAACGAGCCTTCACCCGCAAGAAGACTATTGCCTTTAGTTGAGTTCAGCCCAACATCTCGCTCCTCAAGAACCTCGTCAATCCATCCTCAATGCTCGCCGAGAACCGAATATACCCAGCCATAGCCATGCTGTTAGTCGCCGGGGGACAATGCTCCACAATCGCGTGGATCCCCAACTCCTGCAACCCTCTGATCTCCAACAAGTCGCGCAGCCACTCCATTCCCTCCATATCCTTCAGCCAACGGAAGTCGTACGCGTTGTATGCAGGAATCCTGTCCCACCCACGAAGGCCTGGTCGTCCGGCTACAATGCCAAGGTCTAAGGTCCGCAGATTGAGCCCGATATCCGGGCTACTGAGGCATTGCATTGCGTTTGTCCATTCACACTTGTCGAACTCTTTCTCGAACGCTAGAGAGCGTTTGACGACGCGTATTGATTTGATGCAGGACCGTGCAAAGGGCGTGAGGTCTTGCAGGAAAGGCACAATGGCTTCGACATGCGTGTCGAAGTCGAAGGTATAGTGGCTGTACAAGACTTCGGCGACTTCGGCGTGGATCTGCTTGTTCGTGCCTAGAATGCCGACGCTATCGTTGATGTTGGGGTTGTTCACGCAGTGATATGTTGTTCCCAGACATCGTGCTCGAAATCGATCGCATCGTACGGAGTAGGTTGTTCTCGCGTGTTGGTCTTCCACTCTGCATCGACGGTGATCGTACCGTAAGGGATCGATTGTGCGAAAGCGGAGGGTTGGATTATGTAGGTCGGCGGTTGCTGGTCGAGTGGTTCCCGGTAGGCGTCTCTCATAGTCGAAGCAATCTTGTGCACTGGAGGAGATCTTTTCGTACGACGGAAGTAGGTCATTATGTTCGCGAGGAATCACGAGCAATTGGTATATTTGTAGACGGATCTCGGTTGGTAAGCGCAGGAAAGGTGAGTCGCCAGGTCTGGCGGTGGCTTTGGGAATCTCAGCGGTCAATGGTAGCCATCTGCACTGTTGAGGAGGTTGTTGTGAGCGATAGTGCTCTGCGCAGGATGTGTATGAAGGTCTCATTGTGCGATGCTTGAAAATTGGTAAAGTAGAGAGCAAGAGAAAGGCGAAGGGTGCGCGAGAAGTAATACTGAAGGTGACTCAAGGAAATCGCCGCTATCGCACCCCTTACGTCGTGCAACGAGATGATGATGATAAGGGACAAGGGTCGGAGCAATTGCGGTTGCAAAAGTCAGATTAATATTCATGAACAATGGCCTGACTGATCAGTCAGTCAAGTGCCAGCGCAGTTCACCGATCACGCTCACCTCAGCGAAACAGTATGCATGCATTCTCGACGAAGAACGTTGCTGGTCAGGCGGTTGTGCAACAATATCAACATCTGCTGTGACCATCCAGGTACTTCGCGACAAATCAAGGGTTCGATGAGGAAAAATTGCGATTTGGCATATCCGCCGAGGCTCAACCCATTGTGATGGGTGACGCGGAAGAAAGTCAAAACCATTCGCATCAAGTCATGAAGGAAACCCCTGCCAATGCTGTTCCCGGAACCAATGCGCGCCAATCATCTTGCAATGCCGCCGCAAAGACCTCCGAAGAGATGATCTTGCTGATGATCTGCGTTCTGGACAAGCTTATCGATAAGATCAAGCATCTGAGCCTCACGCTAAATGAATCACCAACAAAAGCTGTGAAGGGAACGAAACCACGAATACCGTCATACTATACTATACTGCGCAAAGCTGTCCATCATATCATGGAGTCTGGAATACAAACGCTGTCTCTGAACGGAGACTCACATCCAAGGCCACGGTAGGTGATCCAACGACTGCTTCATGGTCCTCCTCATGAACAGCAGCCATACCTCAAGAGTGTCGCGACATCAAAGAACGAACACAGTAGTCAGCGCTTCTTTCAGACCCTCTTAGTAACAAGGCTTCATTCTCACAGCATTCTTTCACTCTTTGAAGATGCCAAAGCACAAGGTAGACCACTTCACGGTAGGACAATCTCACAAATCTCCTTGAACCATTAGCACTCACTGAATCGTCACTTCAGTCTCAGCGCCCATGGTCCGGTAAGCATGCCCATCTCTCGATTCCTCAATACCCAGAAGACCATTTTATCTCAGTACCAACATCTCTTCAGGTACTCCAAACTCCCTTTCCGCCTCACAGCCCGCCACTACGCCACCGACGTCCTCTACACGCCCATGATGCTCGCCCACGAATTCACCCGCAGCCAAATCGCACGCGACAGCGATTTCACAACCCACCCACTTGAACGACAAACAACGTCCCACGACAACCGAAAGCACGTCCTAATCGCACAGTTCGCCTCCTCGTCCTCCCAAGACTTCGTCCGCGCCGCCACCCTCATCGAACCCTGGGTCGACGGCGTAAACCTCAACTGCGGCTGCCCACAATCCTGGGCAATCAAAGAAGGCATTGGGTGCGCGCTCATGGACGAGCCAGAGCTCGTGGCGGGCATGGTGAGGGATGTGAAGGCCGTGCTGGCGCCTTTGGGGAAGAGCGTCAGCGTCAAGATCCGCATCGCAAAGGACCTTGAAATCACCAAACGCTGGATCGATCTTGTGCAGGATGCGGATGTGGATTACATTACGATTCACGGTAGATTGAAAGCACAGCGATCCAGCACGCCGCCCGACTACGAAGCCGTGCGGATTCTCAAAGAGTACGCGCGCGTCCCGATCGTGGCGAACGGGGATGCCTACACGCTCCGCGGCGTGAATGATATCGCAGAGCAGACGGGCGTGGACGGCGTCATGGCCGCGCGAGGCATGCTGGAGAACCCTGCCATGTTCGCGGGCTACGACGTGACGCCCGTGGAGTGCGTGCGAATGTTTTTGGGCTACATGGTCAGGTGTCCGATTCCGTTTCAGCTCGTGCAATATCACGTTTGCGAGATGACGGCGAAGATGGAGGGGATGGGGAAGAAGCAAAAAAGGGCTTTGATGGATTGCAGGGATCTGTTGGAGTTGATTGATGTGGTAGAGGAACGATGGGGATGTGGCGAGAAAGTTGGAATTTTGAACATTTGATACTGGTATTATTGATTTTTGCAATCCACTCTCTGTTGGTGAATTCTTATCCAATTTTTGCATCGAAGCTCGTTCAAAGACATTGGCCTCTTCTTCGGCCCTTGTCGTGGCTTCCTGTGAGCCTTTTGGTCGCTTTTCCGCGAGTTTCACAATGGTACATGCGCAAGTCGAGGTTTGCTAGCCACGGGACGAGCAGAACGTGCTCGTGGGGCTTTGCAAATGGTTGAGACTTTCGCGCGCCGTGATGTCGTTGCGCATCTCAAGGACGCCTTAGTACTCCCAGTCACGACCGACCGTTCCGGGAGGATCCTTGTTGCGGTTGCTCGGATTGTCCCAGTCGAAGTAACGGCTGCGGCGCGCGTGCTTGTAGTTGCTGTTGTGGTGATCTTCGCTGCCCTGGTAGTAATCGTGATCGTTGCCATCCTCGCGAACATCCTAAGCTCCGCGATTGTAGCGACGGCCGTAACTACGAGGTTGCCGCGCGTCTTCCCCAAAGGCCGAACGTGAGTCATTATACCTCGGACCAGGTCTGGCGCCCTCCCAGTCCTCGTAGTAGCCTCTACGATCCCTTGATCCTGCAGCAACGACCTCTCTGCGGTCTCTAGCGCCTGCTCCTCTGCGGTCCTCGCGCATACGGTTCTCGGCCTCGCGTTGGCTAATAGTGTCGTCGACTTGCATCGTGTAGTCCTCTTGCATAGGCTGCGGTGCCACGATAGGCTGAGGTGCGACGACCGTCTGGGAGGCAGGGACTGGCGGCTGGATAGCCTGCGGAGCGGCGACACTGTTGTCCTTATAGTATACGTGAAGGATGCGACCGTCGGCCTGGAACTTTCGTCAGTCAGATCTGATTCCTTTACTCTTGTGCCGCTTTGCGATACTCACTGGTTTGTTGTTGAAGGCGTTGATGAACTTGTCAGCATCAGCGGCATTTGAGTAGGTCAAATCCGCCATAACCGTCGGAGACGCAGCAGTGATTCTGCAGGACTGCAGGCTTGCACCATGACCGCTGCCTTGCAAGGCCCTCTCAATATCCTCGGCAGTGGTTCCAGGTGCGAAGTTGCTTGCGGTGATAAGGTGTAGCCCACTGGCTAGGCCTCTGATGTTAATACCGCTCTGCCGGGCAGCTGCTCTCCTTCCTCTCTGGCGATTGGTGCCCGGCTGCGGTGCGAGTCTGGACGGGAAGACAGTGTTGTCCTTGTTGTTGTTATTGCCGGCGGTGGCCCTGATCGGGCCGCGGTCGTTGTGGGAGCTTGCATTGTTGCGCTGGTATGGGTGTTAGAAAGGCGATCATAGTTGTCGTGCGATTGAACAACGTACCCTGGAAACTCCAATCCTGCTCGCCAGGTCACCTGTCTTGCGTGACTGTCTGTTGTTGTTCGTAGCGGCAGGTGCCGTCTGGCGACGGCCGCTGCCCAGCATCTGCTGGGCGAGCTCCTCGTGCCTGCGCTTGCGGCGGCCTGGTAGATGTTAGTGTCAGGTTGAAGTTGCGGCGAGTTGTGGGGTTTATTGTCGCATGCACTCACCGGCCTGGATGATGTCATCGAAGGAGACTTTGGCGCCGGCCATTGTGAGATATATTATTAAGAAGAGGATGTAAGGTAGTTGCAGAGGTATAGCGGCAAGGAAAAGAGAAGCAACTTTGAAGTTCGCGACGCGATGCGCAGGCACTACGTAGGGAAGGCAAGCGGGGAGTGGAGCCGCGCTCGACGGGCACGTGATGAGAGCGGTTAAGTACCGCATTTTTGAGCATGTGAATGTCGCGAACATTGCGCGAGCACAGATGATCTCGACGTACCTAGATATATTGATGATTGATTGAACGATCGAAAAAAGGGTCAACCGAACGATTTGATGTTTCCATTGAAGTCATTGTCTGAAACTGGTGGCCTGATAACTATCGATCGAAGGAAACCACGTTCATGAGGTAGCCAATGCGGTGTTTGTTCGTAACAATGAGAAAGGGAAGCAACAGATGGATTGCGACTGACTTCGAGCAATTACCTGCTCACAAGTAGGTAAACATGGGAGATGTCTCTACCTAGCACCGATGAGTGTGATCGACCGTCCACCTTACATCACCCAGCGGAGCAGATTATGGCTCCATCAACGGCAGAAGAAGGCTCGTCGGCGCGAGCGGCCTTAGAGAAATCACTGACACTCAATCGAAAGCAGTCTTGGTTTGGCAGCATCAAAAGCGCAGTACATCAAGGAGCCCTTTCAGCAAAAGCGGCCGTGGAATCCCTTCGTGGCGGTCCCAGCAACAGTAGCAACAGGTATGCCCTGGTGCTCATGCTTATCGAGAGTACAGACTGACAGATTTAGCAGTGTAACGCTCGCTCAAGATGATCATGACACTATTCGTGCAAGCACCGATACCACACGGACAAAACGCAGCACTCCCAGCAGACTATCCCCTCGTGATGGAGCGGCAACAGCAAAGACCGCGGTCTCCTCTCTGCGTCAGCAACTCAGTCGTCACTCACGAACCTCCAAACGAGGCAGCGTTTCAGAGGTATTCCGCCGAACCGGCAGCAACGCTTCCAGCCTTCGTGGAGCCAAGGGCCCAGACGCATATTACCGCAACTCAGTAGACTTAGGAGGGATATCGTCACCGCTCACCCAAGAGCAAGAGCAGAACAAGGACAAAGACTCAGCAACCTCGATACCTCTCCCATCTTCACCCATCGCGATTCCATCCCCTCAGCTGCCGACACTGAAGCTTGACTTTGGCCCGCCTGCACTGCTTTCGCCATTTGAGGGCATGAAAGAGGCTGATCTCGCCGACATCAAGGTGCTACAAGATCCAAAGAACATCACCTGCGGCGTCCCATCATCTCACCACCTTCCTTGGGACTGCGGAAAGCAAGATCCACGTGTAGTTGAGCACAGGAACGCAGCCACAGCAGCCTCGTCCACCGAATCTGGACTCAAGACAGCGTCCTCGCAGCTTGCACCCTTTTCACTACTGTCAAGTCCGTTTGTGGAGCGCGACGACCCCTTCGGGCGAGAATCTCCCATGCCAGGCACTACACTCTGCTTGGAGGTTGATGACGCAACGAAAGAAAGGCCGAACGAAACCCTCCCCAGCTACGGTGATTGCATCCGGCCGGCAGGAATGGATCTCGGAGAGGGCAGCACTGCCACAACAAAGCATGGCGAGGAGGCCGCGGGTGATGTTGAAAATAGCAAGAAGCAGAATAAGAAAGAGTACCCGCCATCGTCGCCATTGGCCGTCTTTCAGTTCGAAGAGCCGGCATCGGGAGCTCATTGCAACAAGAAACGACACAACGAGAATTCCAACGCTGATCTTGTCAATGTGCTCCCAACCCAAGATACCAAGGATCTACCACAACCCTCGCAAGCTTCAGACAGCATGCCGCCGCCAGCGCAACTTTACCCTGGCATCATTCAGCGAATTGGTGGGCCAGGCCCCTGCATGCTTGCTGGAGATGCAAAAGACGGACGAAGCGACAGCTTGCGAACACAAGTGCCTGACTCACCACGCTCTGACAAAGATTGTGACTTACAAGATGCTCTGGAGGGTTTCAAAGCCGTTGAAACGGGCGTCAATGATTGCGAAGAAAATGGCTCCACGGCGCTGCGGAAAGACAGCCTCATTGATAACATCGAGCAAACCATCCACCAGCATGGACCTCCATCACCGACACGCACCGTGCGGCTTCCTCTGCGTCCGAAAGCTCCCTTGACAAAACCCAGCTCGCACGACTCCATGATCTTCAGACCAATTCTCGACCGACTTGCAGCAAAGAAGCTAGGCATCCTGCGACCTGGGTCAGATCCAACACTGAGGCAAAGATACTACCCACACGTGCTCATCGACGCGTCCAACCATGCGCAATTCCCACGCCAGACCTCACTGGACTCACGTGGCAGCAAGACTTCTGAAGAGAGCAATGACAACTCAGGGATTTTCGAACGAGCAGTCGAGCCCGTGTCGCCGCTTCACATTCGGAAGCAGTCCGGCGTATCCCCAGCAAAGAACGCCCCGTCGCCTCGCACGCCAAAAGACAATGCAGATCCGCAGACGCCTGGGAGCAGCCCATATCGCACACCATCGATGGGTGACCGACAGCTGTTTGAGATGCAGCGCGCTGAAAGAAACGCAAGGTACAATGCAATCCACTCAGGCAGCTGCGTGTTCAACGGAGATTTTGACTTCCAGCTGGCTGATTTTGACCACGCCGGCCCTGGCTCTAGAGGGTCGACGCCAGGACGGAACAGCATGGAGGGAGGGAGCGAAGGGAGTGTTTCGCCTAGCCGTTCTGAGCGTGCTGTTCCTGCTTAGCCGGCAGCACAGGCTGGTCATAATGCCAGGCGGGAGGTGTTTCTGGCCTTGTCAAAAGATTGATGGTGGCCAATCATGATATTCTTACTTGTCGTATATAGCGAGCACCCTAAGTTTTAGCAGGCAGTGTTGTAGATCCAGAATGGCAAGAATTACACTGTTCCAAGCACCATCAAAGACATGAGGATTATGTTTCGTTTTTCCGTATTTGAAACGAGTTGCATTCAGGTCACGTCAAAATCAATCTTATTGTGTTCTGGGGTCGTTTCATAGGGTCAATGTCAAGTGTGAAGTGTGAAGTGGACTCCGTCCGCAAGCGGAGGATTGACGTCGCCAAGCCTGTCTTCCTCCCATGCACCGAGAGCTGCCATCCTCCATCATGATCTCGACAAGCAAGAGTATGTGATGCGCCCAACCCTGTACCGGTCGCGAAACGCCCTTTTGTTGGGTGCCAGGCGATATCAACATCATGTGAGCGCGCAGAAACAGCCCGGTGAGCTTAATGCCATCATTCATCACGCTAAGGACAAGAATGGAGGAGCTTCGTCAGGTATGCATGCATTGTCTGTTTAAATGGTATGGATGTTGATTCTGACATGACTAGGTCCACTTTCTGGTAGATCTGTCGTCGTAAAGGACAACATTGTTACCGCAAGTCAGCCAACCACGGCCGCCTCAAAAGTCCTTTCTGGCTTCACTTCGCCTTTCGATGCGACAGTAGTCAAGCTTCTTCAAGATGCAGGCGCTAGCATCACCTCGAAAGCAAGCCTGGATGAGTTCGGCATGGGCTCACACTCACAAAGCGGCTACGAAGGCTCTGTGCTCAGCCCATTCAGTCGCAACGGCGAGCCTTTGTCGCCAGGAGGAAGCAGTGGAGGAAGCGCTGTCGCTGTCGCGACGGGAGAAGCGTGGGCAGCTCTAGGAACGGATACTGGAGGAAGTGTGAGACTGCCAGCGGCATATTGCGGCACGGTTGGGTTCAAACCAAGCTACGGGCTGCTGTCAAGATGGGGCGTGATACAATATGCCAATTCGCTGGATACGGTTGGTGTACTGGCAGGGAACGTCGCGGACGCTGAGAAGGTCTTCAAAGCAATAAATGTGTATGACAGGGATGATCCGACTAGCTTGTCTGAAGCGGTCAGACAACGCCTGGCATCGCAAGATCAACCGAAGAAAACTCTACGAATTGGTGTGCCCAACGAGTACAACATCGAAGAGCTCACAGCACCTGTGCGAGCAGCGTGGGAGCAAACGCTTGCTCGGTTGCAGAGTGCTGGCCACACCCTCGTCTCGGTGTCTCTCCCAGCAACGCGTCAAGCGCTGAGCGCTTACTACGTCCTCGCACCCGCGGAAGCAAGCTCGAATCTAGCCAAATACGATGGTGTTCGCTATGGTCACCGCACATCCGGCTCAGACGCTTCGCCCAAGAAGGAGTCGCCGCTGTATGCCAGCACACGAGGCGAAGGCTTCGGCGAGGAAGTCCGCCGCAGAATCCTTCTCGGCGCGTACGCTCTGAGCTCAGAAGCCATCGATAACTATTTCATCCAAGCACAGAAGGTTCGCAGGCTGGTACAGCAGGATTTCGATCGCGTTTTCGCAGCGCAGAATCCGCTCCTCGACGCGTCGGAAACCCTCGACGACGAGAGCGTGGACTTCCTTGTCACGCCAACAGCGCCTACTCTTCCGCCTACTCTGGCTGAGCTGAAGCGCCAATCTACGGTGGAGAGCTATATGCTGGATGTCTTTACAGTTCCAGCGAGCTTGGCAGGATTGCCTGCGTTGAGCGTCCCAGTTCCCTTACCTGAGGATGCTCGTGGAAAGCTGGGAGAAAATGATGTGCAAAGTGTCGGCATTCAGGTGATTGGGCAATATGGCTCTGACGAAGGTCTGTTGGATGCCGCAAAGATCATCGAAGAGCTAAGTACTGTATGATTACAACCAATTGAGGACGTCCCTAAAGAGCGATCAGTTCTCTCTACCCCCAAGCCATGTACCACAACCACTTGTCTCCTCTACGGGAATCTGCATCGCTGCCTAATTGCCTGCATTGCTGAACATCAGCTGATACCTTGCACAAAGCTGACACCAGAGATATAACAAGCTGCTGCGCCGCCTGTGCAGCAGGCTGCATTTCAGCTCTGACGAGCTTGCGAAACCCCACCAGACAATCATACCTACCTACCTGTACTCTCACATCTCTCATCCACGCCGAATCACCACTCTAAACCATTCCAGTTTCGCTGTCGACACAGTCCTTGTACGCCATTTTCATGCTTCTATCAAGATGAGCCAGAAGCCCAGGTGGCGCGATAAGTTGCGAAAACATCTGCCGGGCCGTCCTCGCAGCTCGCAGCCCTCACCATCTCCTGCATCAGCCTCGTCTGCCAGTGTTACCGGCGCACCGCAAGCAACATCAATTCCATTTCCCGGATCACCTTCCACCTCTGGACAGGTCGCAACTGTCGCAGCACCTCCATCGCCTAAATTGGGGAAAATCACGCTAGATCGTGTGCTAGACAATCTCACGGAAGAACAACGCAAGACGATACGCGGCAATTCTTGCCAAAATGCCACCGATCTCAGCAACACCTTGGATGTTGCTCTTATTAACGCGCAACAGCTGAAGCAGCTTTGCGTTAGCAAGCGGTGGACGCTGTCTGTAGGCACACATGCAATATCGTCAAAGGAGAAAGCCGACAAAGTCATCGCCTTCATCGACAAATTCAAAGAAATTGGCAGTGCAGCCGCAAGTGCTGACCCGGTACATGCGGGCCTCCCATGGGCAGGCGTATGCGTGATCTTAAAATTTGCCGTAGTCGAAAGGCGCCAGATGGACATATTGATGGGTGGAATGGCCACTGTCCTCTCTGTGAAGAGTATCCTGAACGCATATCTTGACTTCTACCGCAATCTGCCTCCTGGCCTGCACGCACAGAATCTCGAGGTGGCATTGGTGGAAATGCATGTGATCATACTGCGGTTTCTCGCAGATGCAATTCCCCTTTTTCGGTCGTCCCAGGGCGCCAGATTCTTGAAGGCTCTGGCCGATGATGGGGAACTGGAAAACTTCGCGTCCATGTGCAAAGATGCCGAGAGCAAAGTCGAAATAGCAGCAAGCAACTGTGATCGCAATTTGGACGAGACGTCCAGGTTGTTGACCAAAGAATGCAAGGACGCGATAAATCAGGTCATGGGTGACATGGCCGGTCTCAAGGCTCAAATCGAACGGATAGAGCTCAACACCAACTTCGCAAAATTGCCGACTGCCACAACCGCTTCATTCGATTCTATCGATGAGGAACGCTTGCCAAGGTGTCTCGAAAACACTCGGGTTCAACTTCAAGAAGATATCGAGCGATGGATTCAGGATCCACACGGCCCGACTTTCTTCTGGCTGCAAGGTGTTGCAGGCACAGGCAAATCCACCGTAGCTCGGACGGTTGCACAGACACTCTACGACCACAGTCTTCTTGGGGCAAGCTTTTTCTTCAAGCGCAGTCATGCCGAGCGTGGCAACGCCGATTTATTCTTTGCGTCGATTGCCATGCAACTTGCAAGGGTGGTACCTGACTTAGGAAGCGAAATGGCGAGATTACTTGAACCTGAGGTTGGATTGTACAGAAAGGGTATATCCACTCAGTTCAACGAATTGCTCATGGCTCCCCTGTGCAACGTTACTCCAGCTCCTCAGACATCTCAACGGGGCTTGTTCATCCTCGTCGATGCCCTCGACGAATGCGATGATGGAGAGAACCGTAAAGGTGATACCAAGCAGCTCCTTCAATTTCTAGCCCGTCTGAAGGAAATCCCACACCTACGCCTACGGGTGATCGTAACAAGCAGACTTGAGTTTCCAGTCGAGCTTGGTTTTGCTCATATGGCCACCGAAGAGCACCACGATCTGGTTCTTCACGAGATCCCATCTGATCACATTGAACACGACATTCGGATATTCTTCCAGACCCAGCTTGACACCATCAGAATTGATCTCTCTATCCGACGAAAGCGCGAGGTTCTCGGCGAAGACTGGCCTGGCGATGCAGTCATTCGAGAGCTCACCGGCCGTTCAAAGCCCCTGTTCATCTTCGCCTCGACTGTTTGCATGTTCATCGCCGACAGCAAATCTGCCCCGCAAGAGCAATTGCAGAAGGTACTTGATAATCGCGAACCAATGCATCTCGACTCCACTTATCGCTTGATCCTTGAGACTCTCGTTCCAGAAGCCGATTCCGCTCTGGCTGAACGAACGCAGGTGTTGAACGACTTCCGCGGCATCGTCGGGCTCATCATCTTCTCCACCGAGCCGCCCTCAATAGCCACTATCGCTGCTCTATTGAACTTCAGTCACGAACGCGTAGAGGCGATTCTGGACAGTCTTCATTCAGTCCTCGATGTCACTACAGATCTCAATCGGCCAATACGGCCATTTCATCTCTCATTCATCGAATACCTCGCACGGCCAAAATTTGAGCACGATTACAAAATTGATGAATGCCAATTTCACGCGGTGATCGCGAACAAATGCCTTGATTTCATGATGCAGCCGAACGAGCTCAGGGAGGACATATATCAGCTCCACGATCCAGGTGCAAAGAGATCGGACATCCCCGGCGAGCGATTATCGTCAACGATAACGCCAGCACTCGCGTACGCTTGCAAGCACTGGGTCCATCACCTTGTCAAGAGCGGGCAAACCCTAGACGAGCATCACAAAGCTTCAGATTTCCTGTTGCGATATTTTATTTTCTGGTTTGAAGTGATGGCTTGGCTGGGAAATGCCTACGAGGCTCAACGTATCATAGAAGAACTCCAAGACAGCTCCAAAGTAAGTGAAATGGCCAGATTTCAAAGTATCATCATTCATCCCTTCGCAGACGAACAGCGCCGGTACACTTAGCGTCTTTCTGACCGACGCGTACCACTTCACACGCGAATTTCAATACATGGTCGACATTGCACCCTTGCAGCTCTACGCTTCTGCGCTTGTCTTCGCCCCAGAGCAAAGTTTTGTCAAAACGACGTTCAAGAATTGCATGCCTAGATGGCTGATTCGTCCGCCCGAAGTTGATAAGACGTGGAACAATGAAGTATTCATTCTTGAAGGTCACACAGAGGACGTCAGCGCGATAGAATTCTCCCCGAATGATCATTTCCTCGCAACCTGCTCCAAGGACGGAACAGTTCGAGTTTGGGATACCACAGCCATGGCTTGTTTCCGTTGCTTTCATAAAGCAGGCCATGCACCATATAGCGCCGCATTCTCGACCGACAGCAAGCTTGTGGCAATAGCTTACGTTGCCTCAACTGATTTCAGGAAGGGAGGATATGTGATTGCGACTGTAGTCTGTGAGATTGCAGGTGGAAAAGTCTTGCGCAAGCTGGACCATATCATCACACGAGATGCCATCGAGGATGGGGGCATGGCATTGGCCTTCTCTAATGACATGTCAATTTTCGTTGGAGCTATATCGAACAACACGATTCAAGCCTGGAGAGCAGCAGATGGCGAATCAACCGCCTTTGAAAGGCTTTGGGTCCATGAGCTGCACAACCAGGAGGAAACCAGACTAGGGTTGTACCACAACGCATCCATCACCATTTGCAGAGTCGCTCCTCAGCTGGCTTACTACCATCCATATGGCGTGGTCGGATCGCATTCTCTTACCGTGCTTGATCTGCTCACCGGATCCGTTGTCAACACTCAACTTGGAGATGGCATCAATGGTGGCATCCAATACCATGGAAAAGACTTGGCGACGTTTAAAGGGATGGGCTCAAACGTTATTCTCGGACTGTTGAATATACACACAGGAGACTTCCAAAATCTTTCTAGGTGGAATCCTGTTTGTAATTTTGCATTAGCCCACAGCAGAGATAAGCTAGCCGTTTCTTCTTCTTTTTCCCAGATTGTGGAGGTTCAAAGTCTTCTGACAACACAGGAAGAACGAAAGACTTACCAAAGAGAGGTCTATCATCTTGCAGTATCTGCCAATGGCAAGGCAATCGCTGTGAGATACTCAGATTCCTTGAGTGTGCTCAATCCGGAAGGGAAAACCGTCGCTCAGCGATCCAGGCCATTTCTGTACACTGCATTCGGCAGGTCATACATTGCGATCTCGCCTGACGGCACTCTGTTCGCAGACTTGGACTATAACAGTAATCTTTGGATATTGGACATGAATTCATCTTGCGAGGGCGAACTCGAAGCCAATATCGCCCGTGCATTTGATATCGATGAGTTTGCGTTTTCAAGAGACAACAAACAGGTTGCCATAGAAGACCACGGCATACTTTCAGTCTGCGATCTCGAGCACGATCAAGAAAGATCATCTATACTTGTGTCTCTGAGGAATGATTGGGATGATCCTTCGTCGTCACACTGTCCCTTCAGGATAACTTCTGGCATTTTGAGCCCGAAAGATCATGCGCTTGATTTGGATTTTAAGGATGGTGTTGGATTTGAGGAATTGCAATTCATTTATTCTGAGCCGGAATGGATACAGTACAACAAGAGAGATCTCCTTTGGATCCCGAAGAGATACCGCACCACAGGCAACGCTTGCGGCGCGGGTGGGAACCTAGTCGCGTTGGCATATGAAGACGGAAGCGTGAGAATCATGAAATTCGCGGATCATATCACTCTATAGCTCGGAAGCAACTGGCCAACGCTTCGCGAGCACTCAGACCAAGCCCCGCGACAACCTCACCTCAATCACGCACTTCAGTGTCCTCCTGCTCATTCCAACAGATGAGCACCGAGCCACGCCGACGCAAGAGCTTATCCGGTACCACGAAGATCGTCCAAATGTCCAATGTTTCGAGCAACACCGTTTCCGCTCGTAGAAACCCACCACGTCAACACCACGACGGGAACAACAACGGCTTTCAGCGCTACCGTGTGTGAGGTCGCATGGTGCTGTACCGAAACCTCCGCGAGACACGTCGCCTCCACGACAACAATCATATGCCGGTTGGCAGGGAGGGGTGGGAGGATGACAGGGTGGAGCAATGGGGGATGGCGTCCTTCGGGGAGGAGTGTCGGGTCTTGGTTCGGGAGGTGAGGGAGGCGTGATAAGGGTTTCGGGGAGTTGGTGAGAGGTCTTTTGAACCGTCTTGCAAGTCTTGGTCTTTCTCCTGCTGCTGAGTGCTTCCTCAAGCCGCTTGATGATGATGATGGGTGGAGTACTGTGGAGTTCTCTGGAGTCGTTGCAGAAGTGGGTTTTTGATGAAACGGCCGTGGCCCCCAAAAATATGGTACTCATTCACGAATAACGGCCGAATCACAAAAAAAGCACGAATGATCGAGATTCCAAAAAGTTCATATCATGAAAGCCATTCCATTTTTCCAAAGTCGTAAACCGCATTTGCCTATCGTCCATATCCATACGCCAGCGCTTTGGATCGTCGTGTCAAGTACCCGAAAAAGAGGGGAACAAAGGAAACGGAAAAGAACATCAAAAAAGTAGACCAACAACTCCGTCCCCTCCCTTCCATCGCCTCTCAATTTCTCACCTCCCTATCCCCCCATTCCCCGCACTCTCTCCAAACCTCACCTCCTCCTCGCTAACCCCAACACCGACGCTCACACCCCCAATTCCCCTCCGACTGCTCGCCGTGGTACTCTGACTCTCACTCCTCTCCCTCGGGCCCGCCACGCCGCCCACACCCCCATCGCCAGCCGCCCAAGCAGCGATCCCCGCCGCAGCGCTGGAAGTCGCGTTCGGGCTCGTGGCGTTCGGACTCGTGGTGCTGCTGCCCTCCCTTTCACGCGGGAGGCGGATCGTGGCGTCCGCCTGCGCTCCTCCGCCCTGGCTTTGACTCGTACTACTATCGCGTCTCCGCGTGCGCAAAGCGCGTTCCAGAGCGCGCACGCGCTGGCGCAGAGATTCGTTCTCGGCTTTCACGAATTCCATCTCGCTTCTGTACGCTGCCGTGTCGGTGTAGTGCTGCATGGCGGCGTGGACGCTCTGGCTGGGGCTCTGGGCGGGGCTGGGGAGGGGGTGCGGGACGATTTGGTGTGGTGTACCTGCCGTGGCGGCGTTGGAAGCTGCGTAGCTGGCGTCGCGGGAGATGGAGGGGCGGTGGGGGAGGGTGTAGAGTGTGCTTCCGCCAGTGGTGCCAGTGGAGGGGTGGCGGAGGGCGTCGAAGCTTGAGCGCGCGGGCGTGGAGGTCCCGCTGTGGGCTGAGATGGAGGGTTGGCGGGAGATTGTGGTGCTGGAGGGGCCGCCTGTGGCGGCTGCGGCGCGGTCGAAGGAGGCTTGGCTTATGCCGCCGTGGGTGTTGGGGTGGGTGGACATGGTGCTGCCGGCTTGGGCGTGGGTGCTTCCGGTGTTTGAGGTGGAGGTTGAGGGGGTGGGGATTGATCGAGCTGAGACTGAGGAGGAACTGCGGTGGCGGCGGGATGGGGTCGGGTGGGTTGCTCCCATCATTTGGTGCGTTGGGTTGGGGTCCGAGATGTCTACTGGCAGCAGGGATGCTGAGGTCGATGTGCTTGATTGGGAGGCGTTCGATGCCACAGAAGCAGATTGGGCTCGTAGAGCTGTGAGCTCGCGAGTGAGGCGGTTGACCTGATCGATCTACTCAGCATGTCCGTTCGTTATATCCACGTCCACAGCATACATACCACAGCTTCCTGCTCTTTCTCACACTCGGCATACAGTTCAGCCGCAGTCAAAGGTCTCGGATGCCTCAACGGGCCATCAGGTTCATGTGCCGAAGAGAGTCTATGCGGCATTGCCATTCTTTCACCCGCTCCAAATGAGCCTGTCCTGCCGGGATGACCAGTAGCAGACGCCGGAGCGCCAGGAGGTCCCATGATCTGTGAAGTGCGTCTCGAGTTGGAAGCTGAGAGGGTAGGATTGGAGGGCGTGCGTAGAGGCGGTGGGAGGTCACGGGGTGGGGAGCGAGATAGAGAGTTGATATCTGGAGCCATGGGGCTGGGTGGTGGTCAGAGAGAGGAGGAGATATACAAGGATATGGACGTCTGGAGTGGAGCAGGCACAAGTGAGGTTTGTTGAAGGGTTGGTGAGATAGTGGGTAGGTAAGGTAGCTAGTGAATTGCTGTTGTTGTCGTTCCTGTTGCGCGGCTCCTGACTAGAGTTATCTCGCGTATCGCGGCTTATCCTCCCGGTGGTGGGCGAGTGAGGCAAGCACGTCACAGCATGATTCACTACCTCCTGCACGTGGAGGTTTTGTTTGAACGAGTGAAGTGGTGGTTGGCGGGTTGTCTGCGGTTCAACTTGACGGGGGAGACTTTTGGTGGAGTTGTTGGTTGATCGAGGGGTATCCCGCGCCAGATTTAGGGTGTAGAGGGTCCAGCATACGCGTTTCGGCGAATAGATCAATAGGAATGCCTGCCGATCACATCACATCACATGCTTATCCCAACGGTGGCCGTGTTTCAGGTGTCGTTACGTTAATCTCGTCTTATCAATGTGCTGCACCAAAATGCGCAATCGTGAGAAGTGGTATGGTTATCAACATGCAATAATCATTCATTAAAGTCTCTCCAATGCTTTTCAATTCACAGGGTATCACTGAACCAATGTCGACCTGTACACCAAACACGATAATCCAACTACTCATCAACCCTCATGCTCATCCAACGCTTAAGCTTTCAGTCTGACACTTTGCAGATCTTCCTTCGCATCCTTCAGTAGGAAGCTGTCTCGCGCGTCAGCATACCGGTTTCACTCAGCCACGAACATGACAACATCATAGAGAACTTACTTATACCACCATATCGTCGGACCGACCGTGCCCAAGTGCCAAAGCGCGTGAGCGTCGAGCATACCCCACCAAGGCGGGAAATCAAACAACTCCAGACTCATCGCCAGGATAATCCACGCAACAATCAGACCGGGCCACGCTGCCCACAGACTGCCAATCTTGCGGTATCTCTGAATACTGAATCCCGTCCACAGGATGTTCTGAATGATCCCAACCACCACGTTCGCCGCCATGTTGTACGTGTAGTCAAAGTGCACGAACGACAGGTACGAGACGTGCAGCAAGTACAGCGTCACGCACAGCAGTGCATAAACCCTCACCAGCGTCGCCGACTTCCCACTCCCCGTGAGCGGATCGTGTTTGTCCAGGCGAAAAATGCGGACGGGCGTGTAGAACATGCCGTACATGACGCTCAGCGCGGCGGCGAAGTAGTCCAGCTTCTCGGTGACGTTGAAGTCGCGCGTGTGGAAGATCATGCTGAAGATCCAGCTCGCGTACCCGCAGTATCCGAATCCGACGTAGTATTTGCGCAGCGAGTAGCTGGCGGGAATTTCAGCTTTTAGCCTTGACACGCCCCAGTAGTGGGCAAGGAAGTTGAAGAGTGAGAAGAGCACGCTGGCGGGCTCTTGCATGCCCATGAAGCGGTAGAAGGGCCATTTGCCGTGGAATTGAAGGATGGGTTCGAGGTATGGCGGGTCGCGCGCCAAGCGGGTTTGCGTCGTGATGTGTTGGCAGGAGTAGTCGCATTCGGAGGGACAGTCCCAGAACAGGAGACGGTGTTGGAAGGCTGTTGCTCGTGCATTAGTGATTGGAAAGATTGGGAAGATTGCGCTTGATCATACGTATGGAAGGTCCATCTTCGCCGCAGTTTGTGCTTATACAATCCTGTTAAATTGTGGAATCAGTATTGCTCTCCTTTGTTCAGCCTTTGCAATCAAGTAATAACTCCTGGAACTCACAGCAACGCAGCTCTTGAAATCAGGCAGGCGATCGCCCAGCGACGCTCTGACCGCAGGTATGCAGGCGAGAATGAGACATGCCAAAAGACGTAGCCCGACAGGCCGTCCGAGGTCGCGTAGGTGCATGTTGTACAAGCCGCTGGGTGTTAGTGAAGGCAGCTCTTCCACCTGTAGCTAGCTTGGTGGCTTCAATCGTGCCGAGGCCAGGGTCAGGGACAGCCACTGCGCGCATGGGCCATTGAGAGAAGAAATAAGTGGGCCTGGGGAAGCTGGGAAGCTTTTCGTGAATTCATAACGTGCTCTCTGCCGTCATACTTCCTCCATTCACTCACTCACATGAAAGGTGCGGTCTTATGGCAGCAATGAGACCTCACCGTTCGAGCGATCACATGTTCGTAGAGGAGAAGGGTGCGTGAATACGATTTGGCTAGTATCACCGACCATCGGAGCACTTGACTTCCTCCAACGTCCAACCATCAACCATCAACCACACAAGTTAAGTTCCTTGGATTCGATCTCTTTTCCACGCGCCTCTCACCTACAATGTCACGCCGCACATCAGGAAGAGCTGCGGCTCGGAATAAGAGCTACAACATCGACGTCTTCGAAGGGTACGATCTCGAAGATAATATCTCGGGTCGCTCTCCCATTCGCCACTCGCGCGACTCAGACAGCGCAGAAGAGTTCAATGTCGAAACAGAAGCCGCGGACGGTGCAGAAGACGATGAAGAAGGCGATGACTCCGACGCGTACGACGAAGACGAAGGCGAAGACGGCGACAGCGACGCTGGCGAACGGGATCTCGACGACGCCATGTCGATTGCAGGTGACGCCGCTCCAAGCGTAGAGATCAAGCCAAAACCCGCCAACGGCTGCTATCCCCGGCCAAAGCGGCCATATGTTCTGCCCGAAGACCGACTGTATTCCCGCGGCCTCCCTGAGAACATAACGCGCAAAAGCGGAAAGTACGAGAAGAGACTCTTCTTATTTGGGTCCTCCGTCAAGGAGTTCGAAGCCATCGAGAAAACTTGCTACAAGTGGGATGGCCAAGACTCTTTGCCTCTCCGTCGTAAACCTCAAGATCATGTCTCCGAAAATTACGAAGATAGCTTCTGGCAGGGCGATGAGGCACGACAGCACGAATTTGAGACAAGCTGGAAATGGTACTTCGAGCACGGTGGCAAGGAGCCTTTGCAAAAACGCCAGAAGTTCACGAAAATGAGCACCGAGGAGGGGCGAGCTCGCGTTAACACCAGCACTGTTCCTGAGAGATCGTTCTTGGCCGGTCCTATCAAGACACTCAAGCTGTACAAATTGCCGGTCGGAGAATTTGTGTCTTTGAAACAGATCTGGGAGCAACCACCAAAGACCGACGAAGCAAAGCCGCCGAAGTATCGACCCGAGGATAAAGCTGGGTTTATCTTGAATTTGGGCGCCAATGTCAAGTGCGTCGAATGGGCGCCAAACCAGCCAGGCTCCTCACAGTACCTCGCTGCATCTACCTGGCCGGAACGCCGCGTCCCGAAACGCACAGCGCCTGCATACGATCCACAAAAACCTCACCCATCGCAAGTGCAGATATGGGAATTCGCTGCAACCGACATGGGCGCACTCGACCAGGGCGTCGCGCCAGTGTTGAAGCATGTTCTGTGCACTGAATGGGGTGATATCAGGGCACTCAAATGGTGCCCAGCGGCGTACAATCCATCATCGAAAACGAAACGATCGATCGGCCTTTTGGCTGGCATCTGGGGCGACGGCGGGCTCAGAGTCATCGATCTGATGGATCAACCCCAAGGCTTGACAAAATACACTCGCATTGAGAAAGCCGCCTTCGAGGCCCACCCTCCAGGCACGATTTTCACACGCGTCACGTGGATGTCCGGCTCACGCATCGCCGCCGGCTGCAGCAACGGCTGCATCGCCATATTTGACCTCGACAAATGCGCCTCATCCGACTTCCCCCGACCCACAAGCTTCACCTCCGTCGCCACAGGCTTCATCCTCTCCATGACATCCTGCTACCCCTCCCGCCAAAACATCCTCCTCACAACCTCCACCGACGGCTACCCGCGCATGACGGACCTGAACCAACCCGACCCCTCCTCCGCCATGGCCACGATCCAAGCCCCCCGCAGCCGCACGACGCAAGACATCATCGCTTGGGACGACTTTTGCCAAACGGCCGTCGTTATGGACGACAACTTCGCTCTCAAGGGATTGCCCTTGCGCCGCTTCTTCACCACCGTCGCTCTCGGCCGCGCCAAGAGCGTCGGAACCTCCATCGCCACTTCCCCCTGCCACCCGTTCGTCCTCATGGGCACCGCCCACGGCGAAGTCATAGGCCTCAACCCAATGCGCCGCATCATCCAGCCCAAAGTCCTGCCCTTGCTGCAATCTTGGTTCTCGCACGAATGGCGCCGCGCCACGCCTGCGGAGGCGGCGGGCGAGGACGAAAAGGGCGTGGGGCCCTGGGGTTTGAGCCGTTTCACGGAGGGCTATGTGATCGAGCAAGGCAGGCGGACTTATGGCGAGGGCTCGATGCAGAACAGTGAGGATAAGGAACACGGGGTGCACATTCACACGCTGTTTGAGCATGAGACGGGCGTGGCTTCACTGGCGTGGAATCAGAATCGTGAGTGTGGCTCTTGGGCTGCGGCGGGGTTGGTGTGTGGGTTGTTGAGGGTGGAGGATTTGAGCGCTGCTTGAGAGAGTGGCGCGTTGACAGTGAGGATGGATTACAGAGTTTGTGCGCGGACTTGGAAGGCGATGAGGTCAAAGGATTGTTTCGGGTGTGAGCTGTGAGGCGTGGTATAACCTGTACTTTGTTGTTCTAATTCACACGTCAGTATTGAACCAGAACCTTTCTCTAGGTCGGCACTTCCAGAGTTGATTGGTGCGTTGAAAGGAATCATCATCGACTGCCATTCTGCACATCTGCCTTCGATTAATCATTAAAGTCTGCATGTAGTTCACAATCAGGATCGAACCAGGGTTAGGAACAAGGTATATCCTCAAGCCGAGTCAAGGTGCTCGTTAGAGTGCACTTTGCACCAAAACTCCCAGCAATGAATATCAAGCTGAATCGCTGTTGCAGGCCATTTTCTAAGCCGTCGGGATGCCATTCAATATCCTTATCTGATTCTAATGACGAAGTACACGCAGCTTAACGATGCAGCAGCCATTTTCCGATTTCCAAGGCAATTTCCCAGAGCTCGTACTTCTACCTGAATGAGACGATTTGCGGGTAGAAACGGGTATTAAGCGTCTCAAAGAATTCGATCGAGGTATGAGAGCAAGTAGCACGGTCTGGAAGTTTCGACAAGATTGGGAAAAAGTCAGGTAGCATGGTCTGGGAGCTTCGACGAGATGCGAGCGCGAGCTAAAAGTTGCATGCATAGGTAAAATCCCAATGTGATATCTTCTTGGACTCCGCAATCACTGTCGATATTTCTCCAAAACGACATGCAAATCAATCGAAACAAGAAGACATCAAACAGCCAAGATGCAGATCATCATTCTGACCGTCAGCATGCTTCTCGCAACTTGTGTCTCATCTGTGATAAAGAGCGCACAAGAGGGCGCTGGACAGCACAGACTTCACCGACGAATGAACGCCCTCCCTTCTCCAGAACTGGACGACCTGTCTTTGAAAGGCTGGAACTACCTAAGCCTGATGTTTCTTCCCGCGGAAACGACAGACCGAATCATACAGGAGTGGATCGCAGAGGGTAAAGAGCCCGGAGGTCCGAACGGGCACCGCCAGCGCGATTGGTTGACCGAGACCGACTTTGCCTCCATTCCAGGTTGGACTTTCTCGCCCTGTGCTGACGAGGAACACAATCTGCAGTCTATCTTTGACGCTCTGGTGAACGTGCTTCCTAAGGGCGAATCTGCGCAGCCAAGGACGCGCAAACCTGACCGGGTGAATGTGGATTTGATGGCTCCTGAAGGCCCAAATCGGTGTTTTGTCTGGAAACAAGATGAGCGCTATTCTTCTGTCAGCGGGCAGATCAATATGGTACGTCCAATCTTCACGCCTGAGAATGAGACACACTGCTTACAAGACTATAGCCACCGACCGGCGCAGCATTCAAGTCAGTCTACAACGTGCGCGACGGTTTTGCCGTCATCCAAGATATCTTTACGCCAGAAAACGGCAGAGAATGGCATTATCATCGAGGTGAACGAGACCGCCAAACACCCAGCGCGCAGCAAGTATCCCAGGAAATGCCGCAGATCAAAGACTGGGAGGACCTCGTGTTCGTCACCTGGGAACAAGCCAAGAAAATGACCGCCCGCGAAGGTCGACGTCCAGAACACGTCGCGCCGAGATGGTTCGTTCAGCAAGACTACTGGGGAAGCGACCAATCCCCCCGAATCGTGAAGACATGTCTTGAGCAAATAGGCTACTACGGCCCCATCCCATCTTTTCCGGGCCAGATTTTCTTCATGGGCAGTCGGTGCTATAACGCGCTGTTGCAGACTGAGCAGAGTAAGCGCCTGATGTGGTTGTTGACTTTGCACAAGGAACGTTGGGGTTGCATGGTCTTGACTAGTGTGAGGGTGTTTCTTGGGAGTAGACCAAATGATGGCCTGCCGAGCTTGATCTGGGAAGCTGAGTTGAGTTCGCCTGAATTGGAACATCAGGCTGGTGCTGAGCTTCATAAGGCCAGGAGAGGGCCTCGGGTGGACTTGGCTGAGTTGTTCGGTGCAGGGTCTGTGGCGCCTGGTGCTGTTGGCGCTTGATCTATCGACGGGTGCAATTCATATTCGGACCGAGAACGCGATTGTGTCCGAATGTTTTGCTTCCGTATTTGCAGACAATCTTATAACACTTTCTCAACAATCATTTCTGTGGCTCAAGGCAGGTACTTCTGTGTTGGTCTGCTGTGTCGTGCGGTGGATGCATCCACTAAGGAGCATGCTTTGAGCGTTTTTGCAGCAGATACATGAGTGACACCATTCAGCAAATGTATGTTCAATGACTTCTTTGCTACTGGAAGAAATTGGATGTGGATGATGATACTGACACAGTAGACCAGTGATCCTTCAACATCCACCATTTGCTATCGAACACCCCACTCAAGTGCTGAGCGTGATTGTGGCTCTTTCGCATTTGCTCAAAACTTTCATGCGGTGGGCTGATATACTCGCCACTGAACGCCTCAATCGAGCTTATGGACCACACGACTCTCACGAGATGGGCTGATACACTTCACAGCAGTGAGTTAGCTCCTTGGACGGTGGAATACTTATTCTCGTCATGGCGCATGCTGTGATTGGCCGTTCCTCCTTTTCTTTTTTTCTTGGATCTAGCAAATGACCGATGTAAGGTAGTTTTATGCTGGATTCTCACAACCTGAAAGAAGATGCCACGACCAAAGGAGCAAGATGATTCGAAAACTCAAGCTGATGTTGTCGTGATCGGTGCTGGTACGTGCATCTCGGTCTTGATGCTATGAGTGTAAATCAAAGCTAAGACGACCTAGGCACATATGGAATCCAGTTTGCTAGGACATACCTCGAGATCCATCCCGACCACGAAGTGATCGTGTTGGAAGCAGATGCTAACGTTGGAGGCCCGTGGGCTGCTCGTAAGTGATAACGGAACATCTTCGCTGGCTGTTATAGCTGACATCGGCCAGATCGAGGTTACGACTCTTTCATGACCCAGTCGCCAGTCGATTTTGTTGAGTTCTCGGACAAGCCTTTGACTGGCATCCCACGAGACGAGCTGTACTATTGCCATTTCCCTGCAAAGTACTACACGAACTACCTTGAGGAGTATGTCGACGAGCATGTCTACGCTGGCAAGACCTTGCGAAGCAGAATTAGATTCTGCACCCGTGTGGAGCATGTCACAAAGCAAGACGGTCTCTGGCATGTCTTGACAGCAAATGGGAGAAGATTCCAATCTTCAAAACTTGTTGACGCAGTTGGCCTTACCAGCGTGCCGAGAATTCCAGATACATCAGACAAAGACAGGTTCCGAGGCATCCAGCTCCATCACAAGGACTTTGGTCAATCCAATATCTTAGAGCGACCAGACGTGCGCAGCGTTGCTGTCATCGGAGGTGCGAAGTCAGCTGCTGATGTAGCCTACGCCGCTGCAAAGGCAGGCAAGACCGTGCATTGGATCATTCGCAAATCCGGCACAGGGCCCTCATGGTTCGTTCCTGTCTATGGCTTGGGCGGCATGGCGACCTGCTCGTCCCATGCCCTGTGGATTCGCCTGATGACACCACTGTTGGCGAGCATCTTCGCAAAGCCTGGTCCAGTGTCAAGATTTCTGTACAGTTCATCTCTCGGACAAACCATCTTCTGGAGGTTCTGGGCCTTCGTCGCATTCGTGTTGTCTTATATGACGGACTACGAGCGCAAAGACGGTCGCGCTAATGGCTTTCACAACCTCAGGCCCGAGACTGGACCATTCTGGGCGAACGACAGTAGTAGTAATGTCAACAAGCCTGACTTCCTGGACACGATTGCGAGACATGTCCATGTCTATCGGCAAGATGTTCAATCCATCGATGATACTTCGATCCGGATCAGTGATGGTTCAGAGCTCGAAGCAGATGCTATAATCTACGCCACTGGCTGGTCAGCTGATCTGTCGTATTACGACACTCCATTGCCCTCAAAGCTCGGTCTGCCGACAATGCAACAGACGCATAGTGAAAAGGTCCAGCATCAATGGCAAGCTCTCGACGAAGAAGCCGAAGCCCGTATCACAGCTGAGATGCCCATGCTGTCTCAGAATCCCGCATGCTGGAAACCAGACACCAAGCGGAGCCCTCTACGATTGTACAAATCTATGCTACCGACTACTGACCAGTCCATCGTTTTCCTCGGAAAGACACTGATCGCGCACCCCTTCGCGGTTGCAGAAGTTGAAGCACTATGGGCAGTCGCAGCTCTCGACCAGAATATCCCATTGCCCTCGGTGCCAAATATGGAGCGAGAGATCGCTTTGACAGTTGCGTGGTCCCGTAAGCGGTATCCTAGTCGAGGGTGGCAGGCAATGTGGTTTCCTTGGGATAGTATCCCGTTCACGGATATGCTCTTGGAGCAGTTGGGTCTTTCTAGCCATCGTGGATCAAGCTGGTGGGGCAATCTTGTTACGCCCGCATCCTCTTCAAAATTGAAAGGATTGATTGGGGAGTATCAAAGGCTCCATGGTTGATTTGCAGGATCGATGGGATTGGGGTTACAGGGCTCAACAAAATCGTTTTCTGCAGTGAGGCCGGTATTTTTTGACCTCATCAAAACCATCTTGTGTCTTGACGTACTCAGGCATTACAGAGGCCGTTGTATTTCGAAACATTCGGCCCACCAAGAATATTCCTGGAAGCAGCGTGAGAAGCATTGGCCCACAAGTCAACTAGACAGCACAGCCCGTCAACTTGCACGCACTTACTGCACACCGCCATACTGCAGAAAATGCGCTGCTGTGATGTGAATAGTCAGTGGTGTCTCCGGCAATTGTCGTTGCAATTTTGCATCATCAAAATAGAACAAAAGCAGGGCGAAGGATTCAAATCCTTGTCGCTTGCAGAAACCGGTGTCAAACGCTGGCGTCTTGGCTAACAACCAAGGCGACGTTAGTTGCCGGTCGCCCTATGGTTAAGCGCCGTCGTACAATGACCAGTCATAACTCCCTGAACATGGTCGGTATCACTTCAGCCTGACCGTTCGGGTTAGCAAATACCGATGCGTCGATTTCAACGCAGATACGTTACAAGACAAGCCTGCCGTGGATGAAGGGCGATGAGCATCTAGCTAGAGACATGGATATACCCAGGATCTTCGAAGTAATATAGAGTAACGCATCGCCTGCCCTACCAGAAGAACCGTGCACTGCAGGATCATGGCCAACACAACGAGACGGCATCCTCCCAGTCCTCTCAATCAGAAATTCTGCAGCTTGCCTTCAGAAGGAATGGTTGGTGGCCGCCGTTGCACAGCAAATTCAGGCCGAAAACACTACGCCGCGCTGCTGTTTCAACCTTGATGCCTGTAACAGGTTTATCAACTGCAGAAGCATCGAAGGATTTGACCAGGACGTGCTACCGGTGAGAGGATACACTGCTACCATTCGCCTTGCTCAAAAGAAGTCGTGCAAGGGCGCACGGGCTGTGTTGCCTGTTGTGCCACAGAGGAAGGCAAATAAGATATCTCTCGACGATTCCCTTGTGCCGCCTCTTTCTGTTCTCTGTCCTCCTTCACAGATATCTTTGAACAAAGGAAAATCCCAGTATCGACTATCTTTGGTCTCTTCGACGACATTCCAATCGAAAAACTTTCAGCCCCATCTCAACAATCATCAACATGATCGCCACACTCGCCACACGTCTGATGCAACTGATGTTCTCCGTCATCGTCCTCGGCCTCTCAATACACGCTTCGCAATGGCAGAACGTTGGCTCAGTACCCGCAACGACTTCTTACAGTGCCTTCGCCGGCGGCTTTGCAGTCTTCGTTTCCCTCGTCGGCATCGTGGCGATCTGGATGTCTGCTATCCCAAGCCTTATCATGTCTGCGATTGACGCGTTAGCTTCCGTCCTTTTGCTCGCTGGTGGAGTCGTAAGTTTTAGACCAACCAATTCATTTGCATCAACGCTGACTAACATCAACTCAAGGCATTCGCCGTCAAACTCAAGGGTATCGACTGCGGCACCGACGAAAACACGTACCACAATTCATACGAGAACGAGCTCGTCAACGGTGGTTGCGTCGACATCAAAGGCGAGTCTCGACCAAGCTGCGCGATTGGAGCTAGTTTTGAAGAGCTGTCCAGCCGATGCAAAGCGGTCGAGGCTGACACTGCGTTCCTCTTCCTTGCATGCATCTCTTGCATCGCTGCTGCGGTGCTTTGCTGGATGGCTCACAGGCGTGGTGGCGCGGGCAAGAGCTCAGCTGTCTGAGCTATTGATATGGACCGATGGAAATATCTGGCATGTTGCCGTTGCGCAATTCATGAGACGGCGTGGATTTGATGCGGCGATTAGGGACGGAGTTCACAATGTTCAGAAACGCCTCGCTTGCATGGCAATACGAGCTCACCACACATACATACCTAATCATGCAACTCTGCATATCCCACGCTCCCAAATGAACCCCGCCTCGCTAAGCATCGCTTGGGCTGCAACCAGCTCTTGTGACGTGACCAGAGATGCCATCGACATTGTTTAATAGTCTCCATTCAACTTATTCATGAGGCGGTAAGAATGTCGGAATCCGGGAGCATTAGGAGCTGGGACTCGGAATCACAAGCCAGGAGACGAGCAGAGCGCGCTTCCAGAGACAAAGACGAAAAACGATTTAGGAAGCAGAAGCCGCAACGACGGAGTGGACGCAGTAACAAATCCTTCTGGGCAAAGCTACACAAAATAGCCTTCGCAACTGAAGACCCCGTGTACTACACGATATACGAGGAGACAAATCCATTGCAACCCAGAGCGTGGAGCATAAACCTTGCAACGCTTCAGCGTGTGCGCGTCCACGCTTTGCGACATGCTTTGAGCAATGAGGTCAAGAAGATGAAAGACTCTGTCGGTGATAACGCTATCAAGGCTTCGTACTCAATAAGTGGTCCGGTCGATTCACTCTTGCATGGATATTGTAGGTCACATGTCTGGACGGCAGAAGCTGTGCGCTTTGTTGACTTCTTGAACAGGTGATGCTATTCGTGACCTCGATTACATGCAACAGCGAGGAGGGAGGGACAAGGCAAAAGATCCTTTCCTTATCTCCACCTCCCGCAAGCTAGACCGCGCGCTATTCTACGATCTTGGGCTGGCCTCCGGTATCAGTGAGAAAGGCAGGGATCGTGGCCTCGCGCTCCCACCGCGAAGCCAGCAGTACGCCGAAGAGCGTCTGACCAGATTGATTGAGCGTACTGGTGGAGCGGCTGCGAGCATCGCTGCTCTCTTTGGTCCTGTGCTGATCATGATCTTTGTTCCTACTCTGGCGGCCACTTTGGCGGTTGCTTTTGCTGCAGTTTTGCTGGTTGTGATTGCCGTTGCGGTGTTCACGGAGTTACCTGCGAACGAGGTAATGACTTTGTCGTTTACGTATGCGGCTGTGCTTGTTGTATTTATTGGGACGACGTTGGTGCCACAGGTTTAGAAAGGTGGCGTTTGATGACAATTTGAACTCTTCTTGACTTTCTGAGCGCTCTAATACGACTCATTTCCTTGTCAGCCGCCTATGATCAACGGAACGCTTTTGCTCCAATCATTGCGATATCAAAGTGTGGCCCGTCTACAACTCGGTGACCTTCCCACAACGCTGCACTTCTACCAATATCCGATGACCATCTTCGAAGTCACCGTCACTGTCGGCGTCGAATAATAGTGGTGCCCTTGTATCGTTATCACATGCTCAGCAGGTTTCCTGGCGAACGATGTTGGTTGATTTGGCACCGAGCTTATCACCATTTGAGAATTTCAAAAGCAACTCTTCTATATCAAAGCGTCCATAGCTGCGCGCTATTTGAAGAGGACGTCTCGCAAAGCCTCCTTTGAGACTCACATCAGCATTGTGCTCCAGTAGAATTCTGACGATACTAAGTCGACCAGTGAGACAGGCTATTACAAGGGCTGGGCCGTTTGTGCCTCCAAGATGGTTAACATCCGCTCCTTCGCGGAGGAGAAGCTTGACGATATCGGCGTAATTCCCAAGACAAGCTGATTGGAGGGCTGTGGCGTGCGTCTCATTGTCGTTTCTGAGATTTATGTCGGCTCCGTGTTCAAGCAGGATTTTCACACTGTCCACATGACCCTCGTTACACGCTTCCCGGAGAGGGCTTCCACCTCCCACATTGACATTCGCCCCATGAGCAATCAAATCTTTCAACATCGGGACGTTCCCAACCTTGCAGGCTAGAGTGAGAGCATTGTGTTGTCCAGCTCTTTCTGCATTGACATCTGCGCCATACTCGAGTAAGAGTTTGGTGATGTCCAGATTTCTAGAAAAATTGTTCGCAGAGTGATCCCGGACATCGTAACAAGAATAGATCGCGGCGCACAAACAATTTAGTGAATCTTTTGCGCAGGAATTTGCATCGGCACCTTTCCTGAGAAGCAGTTCCACCATTCGAAGGTCACTTCGATGCACGGCGACACTCAAAAGAGTGGGATGTTGTTCGCTGAGTATGTTATAATCCCAGACGTTGGGCGGGCCTAAGCGCACAATCTCAGCTTCGGCCAGATGCAATGCTCCTTCCATGACGAACAAATAGAGTCTGCTGACCAGCGGGCTCAGAGCAGCATGGTCCGCTGGTCTCAAGAAGTTGTAAAGCTTGCTCCAAAGATAAACAGGAAAGTCATCGACATAATCTTCTTGAACAATACCGCCAGAGAGTGCAAGATCTGCATGATACAGAATGCCCTGCAACGCGTAACGCAGGAAGGGATAAGAGATCAATGCTTTCTCGCTTGAATGCGCACCGAACGTGTTCACCGTTGACACATCTTCCTTGAGTTCGCCACGTTTCATGCGTAGGAGCAGATTCGTAGTCCGCGTAACATAGTGATTGCAGCACTGTTTCAATTGGTCGTGGCAGAGAGCCTCAAGGCGGTCGCGTGATTCGTGTGCATGGTGGCCCAGTTGAGAAATCAGGCTGTGCATTCCGCCTTCAAAAAGATAGTCTCGCACAGATTCGTGGATGAATTGTACGACGGGCCGCTGGAGCGTTTCGACAGTCTTAGTGGAGGGGCTTATGCGCAAGACCTTGATCGTACCCTGTGAACCGGCCTTGCTGCTTGTTGTCTCCAGGAGGCCTTTTGATATATTGAGAATACATTTGCTCATGTCATCTAGCGTTACTTCGTCCGGGTTCCAAGCTTCGATGTCCTTGTCATTGGAGTTCGAAACGATGGCGAAGTACAGGTCCTCCCACGTCAGGTATCTCGGGGAGAAAAGAGCCAGCTGCAACACGAGTGTTAGACTTGCTCGTTCGTGGGCTTTGGTCTTCTGGACAAGGTCGTCGAACAGCGCGTGTAAATCTCCAGGGATTGCACGTAGGCGGTCACGAAGTTGATGTATATTGCCACGATCCGTCTCGTCGTTAAGAATGCGTGTCACCAGAACTACCCACAGAAATACACCAGATGCTTTCCGCTGGACCTCTTGCTGGATCTCGAGAGCCAATTTGGAACTCCCAATACGCAGGTGGCTTCGTATGTAATGATTGATGTCGGATTCATGGCCCGAGTCATCATCCAAATAGAGGTGCTGACACTTGCCAATAGTGATGTGTGGATAATGTCGGCTCGAGAATAGCACGTTGAATTTGACCTTTGCGCTTACGGCTGACTCACCAAGGGCCTCGAAGAAGCGGACCAAATCGCGTACTTCTGACTCTTCGGCGCATTCATCAAGTGCATCAATGTAGCATGTCAGCCTGTCTGATTCCAGAGCGAGGATAGTTTCTCGAAAGATACTCTTCAGCCGTCCAAGCGACCACTCCATCTGGCCGTGATTCGCGTGAAGTTGTAAAACGCGAAGAAGGTTTGGGAGTCGGCTGTAGATCTGGTACAGCAGTGATCGGTACATGCCCTCCAGACATTTCTGCAATATATCATTACCTCTGGCATTGAAGTAGTAAGCGATCACTGTGCCGCCTTCTTGACCAATCTGATCCTGCTGACATGCAAACTTGGTCAGTGTCGACTTTCCAGAGCCGGGTTTGCCTTTAATCCAAAGGAAGCCATTGTGCAGGTGCAATTTCGCGGGATGCCGCCAATTCTGGTATTCTTCTCTTTCGAATAGCCATCTGCAAGTCCCAGAGTGGGTTGGCTCGATCGTGTAGTAGCGATCGTCCATGGTGTCAAACTTCAGAGCGTCGGCCGAGATTTGCGAGTCGCAGGGCTGGCTGGTATGGTGGTCCATAGAGGAGGAGGCGACATCGTGCTGTAGATAAACGGGGCCGTGATAGGTGGTGTTGCCATAGTGCACGCGAGCATTCCCCTGCGCTGTGGTATGGGAGTAGCTCTGCTGGGCCAGCTGTGGCGGTGTTGATAGCCGTGAGATATCTGGTTCCAATCTTCGTCTTTTCGATGGCGGTTCTTCTGAGAGCAAGGACGCGATACTAAGGGCTATAGATGATGAGGCTGCCTTGGATGTCTGAAGAGTCCTCGAAGTCATGTTGCCGGCGCTCATGCTCTGAGCTTGGCTCATCACTCGGTGATAGTGACGCAGTGGTGCAGTGGATGGCGGTCGCCTCGATCCTGAAATTCGCTTGAGACCAGGAGTCTGTATGTCTGTAATCTGCAACCATAGCAGTTCAGAGAAGATGCCGCCTTGTGACATGCTCAGACCTCCATGGAGCAGACTGCGCTGTGGCTGAGCCAAAGGCGGCGTTTAGGCGAGCGCATCGCCACCATTCGAGCCATCTTTCATGCATGAAGCCAGCAGGGTCAGCTTGAGGCGGTATCAGCCTGCATTAGCCTGGGGCATGTCGCGCCACCAAAACACATGTTCGGTCGTCATCCTTACCAAGTCGTAGATGGCCGTTACTTGTCGACAATCATGGTGGTTGAAAGCTGGCCAGCGAGCCAGTACCAAATCTCAGCGAAGCCGCGAGGTCGTCGGCAAGCTCTCTCCCTTAGATCATCTCGATAAGAATACATGTATGTATTATTGCAACCTAAAGATCACCAGCACTCTCTGTTGCGTCCTTTTCATAGACAATGTTTTGTATAGAATGTCTCTTAACACGTCAAGGAAGCCTCGCGAAGGCCGCCGCAATCTTTCCCGACATCCTCATCAAGGCAAAATCAGCTTGTCAACAATCAGAACTCAAACCGCAGGCATACAGTACAGTAAAGACCCCGGAGGACATCGAGAGACTCAGACAACTCGTTGGCTACGGTATTCTCGCAAGAAAAAAAATTCACAAATGCTGTCCATCAGGCCTCATCGCTAGAACAGCAGAGACGGAACTCTGCTCACCCAGATGAGCAGAAGCAGCAAAAGCACCAAAGCACCAAAGACCTCGTCAAACTCTTCCAGAAAGCATCATCAAACAGCCTCTGAAACAAGTCAAAACCAATGCTCATATCACTCTTCTATACCAATAACGACATGGACAAAAAACAACTTGGCGATTACTCGCACGCTGACTCTCGCCCTCAAATACACTCGCTTCAGTCCCCACCCACATCAACCCAAACACGAAACAAGACCACACAACCAACATAGCCCAAGACCACACAATGCATTTTCCCATGTCCCGATTTTCCCGCTCGCCCATTTCCCTGTTCTTCACATGTTGACTTGCATGAAACCGCGCGTCTCCCTTCTCCCCTCTGCGATCCCAGTCCATTCCTGTTCTGTGCTCACAGGAAACAGAAAACACGCTCGCTAAAGCCGACCCCCTTTTTATTAAAAAGAAAAACCGAAACAAGAAAAACAAGAAGCAGCAGACAGTTAGCACGCTCACACGCGTCAGCCTCCCAGTATTACAAAGACTTTCTTCCGGACAAAAACAAGGGAACCATGAAGAAATACACGAATCGTTGTCCACGAAGGAAGAAAACCTCAATGACAAGAGAAGAGAAGAAGCGAAGAGAAGAAACAAGGGTAGGGTCGGTATTATAGTATGGTACATGAAAGAGGGAGAAAAAAGAGGCTTGCTTTGCTTGCTTGCTTGCTTGCTTGTTTGCTTGCGCGTGCGCACGCTTCGTGCGGTAAAAGCAGGATACCCAAGCGTGGGGAAAAGTGGCAGAGAGTGAACTGCTCTCCGGTGGAAAGCAGTCGTTTTGAATGAGTAGCTTGACAAGAGCAGAAATCTAGCCTTCAAACCATGCCTCCCAAAGGTAGAGGATGCCGAAGACGAGGAAAGCGAGGGCGCCGCCGATGGTGACTGTTAGAATAACTGTTAGCACGTCTGATTCAAAAGTGAAGCCAGAAATCGAGTCATAAACTTACCAACTCTCATGCTCACTTTACCAGCCAAAGCCCTACCACCCAACACAGCGAGACCTGTGCAGCACGCATGGCCCGAAATAGCACCCAGCGTGACCCACCAGTAATCCTGCCCAGCAGCCATGGCGATCGTGGCGATCTGGCTGCGATCACCCCACTCGCCGAGGAAAGTCATGATGAAAGTCTGCACCCAAGCAGGGGAGAGGACGAGTGAAAGCAAATTCGACAGACCGGCGAGCGAGTTGCCCTGATCCTTCGCGCGGCTGGGGCTGGGAGAAGGCGAGCGGCCGGCTTCCAAGATGTGCGGGTTGGAGTCCTTGCGCGACATGCGGCGGGCGATCTTGTGCTCTTTCTCCTCAAGCTCTTCTTCCACCTCGCGCATTTCCTCGCCCACGCCCGCGTCTTGCTCCATTTCTAGGCCTTCGCGGAGCATTTTTGCGCCGAAGACGAGGAAGAGGATTGCGGCGGCGAAGGTCGTGAGGCGTTTGGGGAGGAGGGTTGGGGCGATGTGGCCCAGCACGGCGGAGAGGACTGTCATGGCGGCGAGGGCGGAGAGCGCCGCGGTGAAGACTACCAGGCGGTCGTGGCGCATGGCCATCAGAGCGGCTACGAGGAAGGTTTTGTCGCCGATTTCGGTGAAGATAATCATGGTGAAGGAGACGCCGAAGGAGTGGAACCATTCGTGCCAGGTTTCGTGGTCGTCGATGACGGCGCCGCCGGCTGCGGCGGCCTGGACTGCGGTGTGTTTGGGGTTGACGCTGCCTTCGGTGTAGGGAAGGGTCTCCTGAAGCCAGGGCTCGTTCGAGTTGTCCTTGCTGCCGGCTCTGGGCTCCGGGTGGGGGATGTTGTGCGGTTTATCGGGGAGATCGGTGGGCTTCTCCAGGCCGTAGCCGCCAGCGCCGTATTCGCCGCCCTTCTTTTGGGTGTCTGCCTTGTCGGTGTCTTTCTCTTCTTTTGACTTGCCTTCAGCCTTCTCTCCTTTGCCTGCAATCTGCTCTTGCTCGCTGTGGGGGAGTGGAGGTGCCTCCGCGGGTGATTGAGGCTTGTTCTCTACGTTGCCGCCCTTAGCCATCTTCGCCTTGTCCTTCTCACTGACGCCTCCTTCGGTGCCGGTAGTGCCCTTTTTCGGTTTCTGTCTAGTCTCGTCGTTCATGACTCCATCGTTCTTCTCTGGGATGTCCTTCAAGGTCCAGCCCTCATTGTCAGCGCTTGGGTCGGCGAACTTCTCCAGCAAAGTGGGAAGAGCTTTCCTCGCCGGTGCAGTTGCAGTCCCTGACGCACTAGCTGACTGTTCGGGCGCAATGTCAACGAAAGGTCCCGCGTGTGGCTTGCCATCCAATCCGTCCACGGGCGCATCCTCGGTGCCGACGTATTTCCTTGCTGAATGTGTCGCTTTGGGCCCGGCGGGTGCGTCTTTACCATCGAATTGCTCCTGATTCGACGCTCTGTTCAAGGCGAGGATCTCATCGTTGCTGAGGTTGTCTTTGGCCGCGACCAGGCAGGGAGCGGCGAGGAGTAGCAGAAGTGGTATGGGCTTCTGGAAGTGCATTGTGATGTGTTGTGGTGAGCAATTTCAGGGAGATGGTGAGATGGCAATTGGGATGCCAGGTGTAGAGTAGGCGACAGCCTAGACGTTTCCAGGAGAATGAACGCAATAGGTGCGATCCGTACAAGTCGTCGTCGTTGGGTGTTTCTGATTCTCAATACCTGAAGGCGATAAAGTGAGGTGTGGTAAGAGAAGGAGGAAAGGGATGGATTGTAGTGAGAGTTGGTGGTAGTGGTGGTACCTCCTAGTAGTAAGTTGGAGTATGCAGGAAGGATCACCACGCCAGTTTAAAGTCGCAGCAGTCTAGTCTGGGGGAAAGTCGCCGGCGAAGGGGTTCATGGATTGGATCTTAGCCCGTCGCGCTATGTTGAACCTAAAAATAATAGGGCACGCGACAGATCACTTTAGCGAGAGAGAAGCGAGCAGCGACGCGAACTGCGGTTCGAACGGATATCGTGGTTGTCTTTACCACTTGACTATTGAGATGCACTGATCGTAGAAACAATCGATCCGTCTTTGCGTGTCTGTCGTGTGATTCCCACGTTGTACCGAGCATGGCCAACGCATCGTGTCGGCTACCAGGTGGCATGTCTGCTTTACCCCCTGCTGCTGAGATGAGCTGTCTCACCGTTGACCTTGGTCGGCCCAACCTGTCCTGTTCGTGCCTATAGATGTACCTCTTCTACTCTCCAACATCGATGGTTAAAGAACCCGTCACTGTGCTGAATTCGGTCCATGAGGCTATGGAAAAGACAAATTCACGCATTGTCTGTCCAACCATTATGATCTGGATGTTTTCCACAACGAGATCATAGACAAAGCCAAACGTGAACGAAAAGGTGCCTGCCTGCTCTTTTCAAAGGTTTCGTCCAATGCGTGAGCACCTCAACATCACATGACCTAAATCACGTGATGCGATATCCCTGTCGCACAGCCGAGCCGGACATCACAACAACACATCCACGCGTCGAACTTCATCCTCCCTGCCACCACCACTTACATCCATCCATTCCCTACACTTGAACACTCTGGCAGCCATGGCGAAATTGTCGGCTTCTCGCCGGAGCAAAAATGCCACGCCTGACCCAGCGTCGGCAAACGCACCCGCGCAAACTACACGCTCGACTCGGGCCGCGAGTCGAGAGCCAAACGAGCCACAGACACCCCGTCGTTCTGCCCGTAAAGGTAGAAGTGCCAGTGTAGAAAGTGATGCCGCTGCTGAGAAGACTGCGAAAAACACCACGGGTGCTGCTGCTGTGACCGGTATGCAACTTCACAAACAACCCTAAAACCCTAAACCCTAACCCTGACGCTCGCGGGCGAGAGTCTGCTTGTCCAGCCATCTGAACAACTCGTCATCGGCCAGAATCACGTTCTAGCTTCCAGACGTTCTGACTGCTTGCCCTCTTCACGTTGCCTTTTCCACGGTCAAACGCACAGACATGACTGACTTTGCTCCTAGGTCTCACTACCGTCGACGAAGGCGCTCTCGAGGAAGGACAAGCAGATATCGATGCCGGTGTCGATGAACCGGAAGGTCAACAAGATCAAGGCTACACCGTTAACGATGCTTCCCCCAGCAGAGCATCTGCGATATCTGGTACTACGGTCAAAACTACCTTCTCCCAGGAAGAAGTCAACGAACTGGACTCCGATGTCATGCTTGACTCGCTCAAAAGTCTTCACACTGTCAGCGAAGAACTGCTCAAGGTCCTCATCCCATTTGGAGTCGACAACCTCAGCGCCGTCTGGGAGGAAGTCTCGACCGAAGGCACTCGAGCTTTCAAGCTGTATCAAAAACGCTTGAGCGCCTTCAAGCTCTACAAAAGCGACTACACTACAGCTCAGAACTACATTCATCCGGTCAACGTGGCTCGTTCGTTGTACGAAGTTCTCACGGTCGATGAAATTCCCCAAGATGCTCCTGAACCGGACAGTGTGCTTACAACAGCGAATCTGGCCTATTTGCTTCATATGTTGCTCGTCGAGATCGGCAAGCCCGATACCTCTGAGGATGAAGTTGCCGAAATCTTGGAGACCGCCGACCAAGCACTGCCTCTAGTCATAGCCGGCCCGTCTTTCGACGATCTCGCCATGAAGCTGTCTATTGCCATCACGACTCAGGTCGCTGTCAGTCGGATGGCTTTGTTAATAGAGGATCCTAATTACAATCCTCAGGGCATTGCCACGCATGCCTTCTTTTCAGAGGATGAAGATGGAACGCAGTTCTACCGTCACCACAATGCACTGCATCTGGACACTTTGAATCAGGAGCACCAAGCAGCGTGCCTGGCCCGTATTACGGACATTGTCGATGCGCTTAAGGAGCCTTTTGGCAATGATTCTCAAATGGATCCCAACGATGCATTGGATTTCTTGCGTGAGAAATATCCATGGGGAGGCTTTATCGAGAACGATCTTCTCCCATACTACCTCGACCGCAAGCGCCATTTGGACCAGATCGTGCAGCACGCAGGCGGAATTGACAGCCTTGACAGTCAAGTCAAGAATGCTGTTGCCGGAAGAGACGAGCTAAAGCATTTCCAAGCTCTCAGGGCAAGCCTTGGACAAGCGGCTGGCAGACCTAAGAGGTCCGCCGCTCCTGACGAGATTCAGCAATTGAGAGCGCTCGCGCAAGCCAACGCAGCCCATGCGGCGACACCTCAACCGATGGCCGCAGTGGCTCAAATGACTGCTCCTGCGGCAATGAATCAACCGACAAATGCCGATGCGGCAGACTCGCTTTTCGTGCCAATCGAACAGTTCGATGAGCCTGCAACCGCGCCTCCAGCTGCATCTCGCGACATCCATGACCTGTCCCATTTTCAAAACCTGAAAAATTCACAGGCCCAACGTGCAAGTCTACCCAGCAAAGGGAAGGCCAGGTCTTTCAACGACCCTCAGATTGGAGCCAGGCGTGTAGAATGGGACGAGGATCAGCCCTCTCAAAGCTATGCGCTGAAGCAATCACCAGGCCGCAGTCGATACGCACCTCAAAGTAGCTTGGGCAAGAGGTCGCGCGCTGAAGACGAGCCTCAAAGCAGTTTTGATAAAAGGACTCGCCTCGAGGAGGATTGGGATCCTACCCAGGACGGCGGCCCTCAGGACGACGATGAAGCCTTTGAAACGAAAATCAGCGATAATGCCGCTGCCAACGAGCGCCGCCGCCAAGCGCACACTATCATCCAGCACGCCCGACCTGCCCTCAGTCAGCCTGTTCACACAGGCACCCCTGACGCACGCCCTCGCTCGATGCAAAGCTCCCCACAACGCAGGAACCCTGGATCCGCCGTTCCCGACCCAGATGACATCCCAGCAAGCGGAAGCGGACTGTCTCGTGCTCAGGAGTACCAGCAGGCCACTTTCATCGCCAAACAAGAGCGCGTCTTGCACGCCACGCGTCCTCCGCGCGACCGTCGCGTGTGGACCGATGTTGAGACTGAAGCTCTTATGCAGTATATCGAAAGCTGGGACGAGGAAGACAACCTGCACTACGTGGCCATGAAGAGATTGGATGACTCGGCAGAAGGCATGAAAGTTTTGGGTAGCCGAACGGCGGAGGATCTTCGCTTCCGAGCCAGGAACGTGAAGGTTAACTTGCTCTTGTAAGTCATGAACATGATGGAGTTCTGCTCTGGTGAATCGTGATTGCTAACAGATACTTCTCACAGGGGCCGAAGCGACATCCACGAAAACTGGAAGAAAGTTCAGTTGGGTAAGAAGGAGATTGACAAGCTGCACTCTCGTGGTATCCCGTACGTTCAGGCTGGACTACGAGGTACGACGATTGCGAACCCTGTGGAGCAGAATCACTAAGCGGGCTTGAATCGTGGTGGAGCGTTTGGACGCCTCAATAACGTGTGACTTTTCGTACATATCGTTAGTCTTGTATTGCCAAAGGTTACGTTGATTCTGAGTTGTGGCTGGTTGGAGATGATAGGAGCAGAATGTGTTCTTCCGTGGCGGTTTCGGTTTGGTTTGGTGTGGGGGAATGAGATAATTTGTACATGTTCCGATATACTGATTTGTTTTGCAATGTTACTGGGACCTGTCTGGCAGAACTCCGCTAAGATATTCTTATTAATCTGCCTCGGCATCTATAAAGTGTGTGTGAGCGTGAATCAAGTTACTCAAAGCTCAAAACGTTCTTTGATTGGTTGTTCGTCCCTGCTGTTGAGGCATGACGTTGACGTCGGCCTTGTATGCAGGCTTCACGTGCTTCGATCTTGATGTCTTATTACACCTGCCACTTCATCTGAAGTAACAAACACAAGAAACACCTGAACACAGATCTGATCTGAATTCTGCTGTACTCCAGCATCTCCCACAACCATGGCGTCCATGCCGCAACAGCCCCAGCACCAACGACAATCCTCTCCCGAGCAAACCTCAAACGAACATTCCTCCCCCGCCGCACCCGTCCTCACCCGCTCCGTCAACTCGGAAGACTCCCAAGTCGTCATTCTCGACCATGGTTCCGCCTCCGAAGAACCCCAAACTGCTCCCATAGCCGACACGCAACCCAAACAAGGCTACCAAACGCCAGACGAGCCCGACTCCACCCTCAAGAAGTGCTGGATCTGCTTCTCCGACGCGAACGAAGACACGCCCGAAACCTCGCCATGGCGCGACCCCTGCCCCTGCGCGCTGGTCGCTCACGAGGAGTGCCTACTCGACTGGATCGCCGACATGGAAGCTCCCAAGAATAGCAGGAACCGCTCTTTCAGCCCGCCGCAAATCACCTGTCCGCAGTGCAAGAGCGAGATTAAATTGGCGAGGCCGAGGAATTACGTTGTTGATGTCACACGAGGGCTGGAGAGGCTGGGTTCGAGGCTCATATGGCCCAGCGCGGGAATCCTGCTGAGCAATCTGGTCTTGAAGGGCAGCTTTGCTCTGGGCGAGCACACGGTCTACCGCATCTTCGGCGCGCACGACGGCTATCGCATTTTACAACCGCTGCTGCGCCAGAGAGTGATCGCGCCGATTGATCTGGACCTCCCAGCTAGAGCCATGGTCGCGAGGGTCATTCACGACTTCTCCGAGCGCGCGAGCCACTGGCGCCTGTACGTCGGCATACCTCTCATCTCACCCCTCCTGATCCTTTCGCGGACATCGCTCGCAGACTCCGTCCTCCCAGCTCTACCAGTCCTCTTCCTCGCAACGCAAGTCCACTCGGCCGGAGAAACGCTCGACTTCACCGCCTGGCCTCCTTCAGCAAGCATGGCATTCGCCGTGCTGCCCTACCTCAGATCCGCATATAACTTCTACTACGAGCGCGTCTGGGCGAAGAAAGAGCAAGAATGGATCAAAGAAGTCCAGCCGCGAGGCGGACAGGACAGCGAAGCCGCGGAGCAGCAGGAAGGCGGCGCTGGCGAGGCGCAGGCCGATGAGGGTGATAATATGTTCGAAGTCCGCATTGATGGCGGCATTTGGGAGGATTGGGAGGGGAATGGAGCTGAGCAGGTAGATGCTCCTCAACAGCAGCAGCAGCAGCAGCAGCAGGGACAAGATCAGGCACAACCACCCGCACCGAACCAGGAACCTGCCCTCCCTCAACCCAACAACCTCCCTGCCCAGCAACAACAACAGCAACAAGTCGTCCAAAACGCACCCCCCGCCGCAGCAGCCCCAGCCCCCGCACCCCAAAACCAACAGCAACACGAACGCCGCCTCTCCTTTTCCACCACCGCCGTCGCCGAAACCCTCCTGGGCGCCCTCGCCTTCCCCACCCTGGCCGAGCTGACCGGCGAGATTCTTCGCTTCGCCCTGCCCAAGTCCTGGACTTCCCTCCCCGTCTCGCCATCAAACCCGCGCGCCTCATCCATCGCAGCAAAAGGCCTGCTGCAAGAGAAGTGGGGAAGGAGTCTTGTGGGAGGGTGTTTGTTCGTCGTGCTCAAAGATGCCCTGATGTTGTATGTGCGGTGGAGGGCGGCGAGGATGCATCGGGAGAGGAGGGTGTTGGATTTTGATAGGAGGGGGAAGGTGAAGGGTTGAGGTGGGTTTGGGGGGCTGGGTGTTTCTGGAAGAGGCTTTTCTAGTTTTGGTGATTACTGTTAATATCTTTTTCGTGAGGAGTCCGTCTTCTTTTTAGGGGGCTCGAATGGCTTGTGTCTAGCGATGGTGTTTAGGGGAGTTTGAAGGATTGAGGATGAAATTAGATTTTATTGTTAGGGTTATTCCCACTGCATGTGGCATGGAAAACGCAACTCTTTAAATACCAAAACTTTCTTTATTTCTTTTGGCACTTGCGCGAGTGGTGATGATGGCTGTCAATGAACGAGATGACAAGGTGACTCCTTGTGGTATTGTTGTACACAAATTAAATTTCAGTTATTATACAAAGAAGCAGCACCCGAAATCTGATCTACTGGTTATGATACATATAACTTATACAAGTTGGCAGAACGTCCTCCGCACAGATAGAAAAATCGTCAACCTCGACGAAACGACTCTCAAGCGCCGACACCCAGCTACAACCAAGACGAGACCCTTCCTCACGTCCTCTCTCCAACAGCCAACTTCACCGCCCGCAACTCCCCCTCACTCATCAAACCCCCCTCCACACCACTCTTCAACTCATCCCAAACCGCCGTCTCGTCAATAAAATACCTCCTTAGCGTCCCAACAGCCCAAACGAAAACATCCAACCCCTCCTCCCCCTTTCCACGCCTCTCCTTCAACTCCCTCAACCCCTGCCTACAAACAATCTGCACCATACTTGGCCCCAGCTTCAGACTCCCATAGACGGCCACGCGCGTGCCCTTCGCATCCGCAAGCGTCACCGTCGAGCGCGGGATTTGCTCAGCGAGGACGGCGTCGCGGAAGAAACGCGGCATGCTCTGCGGCAGCGTCTGGACGATGTGGCGGCGCTTGCCGTGCGTGTTCTTCTGCTCGTCGGCGAGGCGGGTGGTGAATCTCTCGATCAGGGCGCGGGCGGCGGCGCTGCCGTGTGAGGAAGCCGTGGCTGAGAGGATTTTGTTGAAGGGCGTTGTGGCGAGGGTGAATTTGAGGTGTTTGGGGAGGGCGCGTTGGTTGGTTAGCAGGGCTGGGAAGCTGGGGGAGAGGGTTGAGAGGACGGTGAGTAGGGTGTCGAGGCGGTTGGAGAAGTTGATGTCGTGCTGCAGGTGGGAGGCGCCGAAGCGGCCGGTGAGCAGGGCTTGGAAGATGGCGCGGGCGTGTTTGTAGTCGTTGGTGACGGAGGTATTGGGCAAGCTTTCTTCGATCATCACTTTGGCGACGGAGGCGGCGTTGGTGATTGTCCAGTTGATTTCTTCGGAGTCGCGCATAAATTCGAGGATTCTTATGGCGGGTTGCCAGCGTCTGAGCTCGATTTGCGTGTCGAAGAAGGCGTGCAGCATTTCGCCTGGTAGGGTTGCTTGGCCGTCTGCGTTGGTGGTCGGGCCTAGTTTTGTGGCTTTTGCGATCAGGGCTTTGTCGTCGACGGCTGTGGCGAAGCGGATGATCGCAGCTGCAATGGCGGGCTCTTGATACAAATGATCGTGGATGATCGGTCCATCAACGTCTTGATTTGTGAGCATCCATCTCCCAAAAGCAAACGCTTTGTTCTCAGTGACGAGCTCGAGGAATGCAGCCAGCGTTGTCGGCGGGATCTGGGTATCGAAGGAAGGGTAATCAATGCCAGAGAAGTTGCTGTCGAACAGCCCTCGAGGTAAAGATTTGGAACTTGCTGAGTTCAGATGCATGCGCTCGAAGAAGTCGCCGAGAGAGCGGTGACGATCGTCGTCAACTCTCTCCTGCAATAATTTGAATACCTGCAGCGCACCTTCGAGATCACCATTTTTGATTTCCACATGCAGTGCCCGGTGAAGTATTCCTAGAAGAGCAGCACTGCCATCCAGTACATAGGAAGGAAGAACTTGTGAACGACGTGATTCTAGCTCCTCGCCGATGCGAGGGGACAATTCGACCAGACGTCGCACAATGTGAGGGTTCTTCTCAATGTTGATGCCCCCTGATTCCACGAGTCGAAGCAGCATGGCATCCCAGGATCCACCACCCAGATTGAGATTCGCACGCTGAAGGAACTCGCGCAGCTCGCGAAGCGACCTTGTGACCACGCTGAGAGAAATGCCTCGACCGCCTACGCCGACGCTAAGTGTATTCAGAAGAGCATCGATGTAGGCGTTGACAACCTCACTGCTGACAGTCTTCTCGACGCGAAGGCCAGTGACGTCCACGTCATCCATGGTTGCAGTAGTTCTGGTATCAAACATGTATTTGATGCTGTCCCAGTCGAGCAAGTCCGTTTGTCCAAATGGCATGATAGCACCGAGAGCGTCTCGCCAAGATATGGGCTGCCATTGTTCGGTACCTTTAGATCTGGCGAAGGATGTGAGAAGGGAAGCACCTTCCAAGATCCAGCCTCCGTGCAAACACGACCAGAGGATAAGTTCGAGCCAAATCTCAGGCTTGATCCCAGATACTCTGACACGATACGATGAGCCTTTGGCTTCGAGACCGAAGAGCCTTCCGCCTTTCCTTTTGGCCTCTTCGACAGCGGTCATCTCGCGCGCCCTCCAAGTGGCATCGGATAGAGCTGTCATGATGCGCGAAGAAAGCAGATGGAGAGTTGGTGGCTGCTGGATGGCATCTCGACTCTCGGAAGGGACGAAAGTGTAGACTGACGAAGGCATGAGTTCGTAGTGATGCAGGAGCGCGATCATTTCCAGGACTTCAGGCTTCACTTCTCCGCCTGCAATATCATGATCGTTTGCGCAAGAAATGATCAGCCGTCCAATACCACGCCAAATGATACCAAGGACCTCGTGTCGATCCTTTTCAAATCGACCCAACTTGTCCGGTTTGTTGTCGTCTGTAAGCTCGTGCAGACTAGCTGCGGAAGATGTCTTGATATGGGGTGTAATAGGCTCACCCGATTTGGGCTTCAAATACAGAGGCGATTGCAGTAGGTCATCCAGTGGTCCAGTCCAATTCCATTGCTGGACCAGGTGAGGCGCCCGATTTGAGCGCGGTGATTCTGCATGGTAGCTTTCAACCAAGAGTTTGACGATCCATACAGCTGCCTTCCATCGTCCTTGATCAACCGCCAACCAGGGCAAGAAGCCTTTGAAATGTGCGTTTGCCTGAAGAACAAATTCAGCTGTCTTTGACGCTTCCGGTTTGAAGTCTTCTGGTTTGCCGGCTGGGTGAACTTGATCGGCGGTGTTGCTCCGCAAATGCAGCGGCAAACATTGATCAAGACGACGCAGATAGTCTTCAGTCTTGGAATTGCTGGTTCCTGACTTTTGAGACTCATCAAACTTGTGTTTTTGATAAGGCCTGATCCTTTTCAGATTAGGATAGAGCGGTGGCGGAGGTTTGGCTGATGCGGACCCCTGAGCAGCCGGGGTCGCGAAGGCGCGGGATTGCCATGCTGTCGGTCTTGAGCAGATGAAAGAGAACTTGGTCGATGGAGCATTGGCAGCCCTTCGTCTCCCATCGCGAAGAGCGCCGTGTATCATGAGTTTGGAATGTCAGGGGAGTAATATCATGTTTGGGAGGAAGTGTAAACATGCACCTTCATATGTTGAGATGGATGATCGCCACGAATTTTTGTGGTGACGTCCGGCTTTCGCGAATCGTTCCTGCCTCAGGCTAACAGCATTGCAGCCTAAATTTTGTCGCGACGAGAGGAGCGCGCGCGACAGCTCTGACCTCATCTGCCTGAGAGCTTGCTGTGCTCTCTGCTGTGCTTTGCGACAAACACATGCAGCTTTCTTTCACACCTTTCATCGATTCATCCTCCTCGCCCCACCTCATGAACCCAGCTCCCCGTCCCTTGCCTCTCCACTGTTGACCTCGTCCAATTTACACCTTTCCAAATTGGTTTGGTGAATAGCAGATTCATTGCAAACTCCCTCTTCGACGCGCTCCATCGCGCTTCATTCGTTCAATCCACCTCCAGCTAAACAGCTTCGCTTTCGCCATGGCGTACCGTGTCGGTAGGTCCTTATTGTCGCGAAACCGTGACTCCAATCTTTGCAGTTATCGAGTCTGACTTGTGCACAGAAATCTCATCGAACAACCGCGCGGGTTGCCAAGCTACCCACTGCAAGAATGCAGAAGGTGGTCCCATCAAGATTCAGAAAGGCGAAATCCGCCAGGGCGTCTCCGTCACCATCAACGAGCACACCAGCATGAAATATCGCCACTGGTAAGCTGAGACTCTTTCCAATTGGCTTGACCAACCCCCACTAACTTTATCACTCAGGGGATGCGTTACGCCTGCGGTCCTCCACAACTGGCACGAAACCTCCGGAGGCGACATGGACTTGGTCGACGGGTACGATGAGCTCCCTGAGGATGCTCAAGAGAAGGTGAAGCGTGCTCTGGAGCAGGGTCACGTTGATGACGACGACTGGAACGGGGTTCGCATTGCGATTAGTCTCCGGCCGATTCCTACATCGATCTAACCATCTCACAGGACGTCGAGTGCAATCGCTGGAACGGCAAGAAGTCACAAGGCATGTTCCTCAAGGGCAATGCCAAGAAGCAGGCTGAGGTAGGTGCTCGCTTTTTACTTGATGCCGTGTCTCTACATTCTCTAACACTCCTCAGGCTACCGAAGATGGCGAGGATAACGACAAGAAGCGCTCCGCCGAGGCAGATCCTGATGACGAGAAGCCCGCTGCAAAGAAGGCTCGCGCCAGCGCATCTGCATCTGCTGAGGCTGAGGAAACCACTCCCGCCAAGAGAGGCAGAGGTCGCCCGAAGAAAGCTACCACCGATGCCACTCCCAAGGCTGCTGCTGCAGACCCTGACGCTCCTAAGAGGGGTAGAGGCCGTCCAAGGAAGTCAGTCGCCACTGATGGTGCAGCAGATGAGCCCGCGCCCGCGCCTGCGAGCGACACCCCGAAGAGGGGCAGAGGCCGTCCGAAGAAACCGCGCCCCACCGACGAGGATGGCAACGAGATTGTCGAGGCCCCTAAGGCAAAGAGTGGGAGGGGCAGGGGTCGTCCGAAGAAGTCAGCCTAAGCATAAGTTGCTGGCAACGACGACTAAAGCCAATCCGAGGAAGGGCGCAGGCAAGCCGAAGATCGCGTTTGTCAAGACGGAAGACGAGTGTGAGGGCTACCTGTCCATCTCAGGGAAGCAGAGCAACCAACCTCCTCGCCGGCGTGCCTTTCTTTGGCTACTGTATCACCAACCTCATCTCCTTTCCGCGATCACCGTCGGATTCCAACCATCAGCAGCGATCACCTTCCCAACACGCTAGAAGGAATCATATGCCAAGCCAATTTCTCTGTTACTCTCGAGCTCACAACGGCTGTGCTCATCACTCAATCAGTGTCTCTCGAACAGCGCGAGTTGATTCAGTACTTTCATTTCCCTCAAAGAACCCGAAGGGTTGATGGCAACGTCAAGGATGGGAAGGAACCGACTGCTGTAATATTAGATACCTCCGTCAAACTTTTCCAAACGTTCAAGCAAAAAACCTGCCAAGTTTTCCGTCTCACTGTATCGTGTCGAATTTCAATGGTTTGCGCGATACGCTGCGATCGAATGGTCTTGTCTATTCACGCACACCGTGTGCAAGACCAGCGGCGGAGGCGAATCTTTTGCCTCGAGGTAGGCTTCCCAGACGCAAGCAAAGTCCAAGAACAAACGCTCCCGTGTCTTCTGTAACACAGCTAACACAACTCCCGTAAAATTGTATATCCGGTCAATTCGCATGCTTTATGTACAGTTATCTCCGTTCCATCAAACAAAAAATCTAACACGAAACAAACAGAACGACATCCTCTCCCAACATCCAAAACCCCCTCACGCATCCCAGATCTACAACTTCGCCTCAACATTCAATTTCTCCTTCGGCCCCGCCAACGGATCATAAACATTCAACCCCAACGTATCGCTCGGCACGCCCGTCGTATGCATGCTCAACCCCCTCGTATCGACCAACTCGGGCGTCAACTGATCCACACTCCTGCACCCGATGAGGCGCATGTTCATCTCCATCTCGTCTTTCAGCAACTGCATCGCGCGATCCACACCCGGCAACCCGTAGGCAGACATGGCGTAGAGGAAAGGTCGGCCAATGCCCACGCCTTTGGCACCGAGACACAGCGCTTTGAGAATATCCGTCGCGCGGCGCACGCCGCCGTCGATGAAGATTTCGATTTGGTCTTGCAGACCCAGACGGCGGAGTTCGGGCATCACTTCGGCGAGGACTTCGATGCCGGAGCGGGCGAAGTCTAGCTGTCGTCCACCGTGGTTGGAGAGCACCACGCCTGCGCACCCGACTTGGATGGCGCGGATGACGTCTTCGACGCGCTGCACGCCCTTGAGGATGATGGGCATTTTGGTCACGGACTTGAACCAGGGAATGTCCTTCCAGGACAGTGCGGGGTCGATGAACGAGGAGATGGCGCGAGCGGCGCCCTGGCTGCGGTCGACGCTGTCGCCGCCGGAGTCCTGGACGTTAGATCCCACGTCGGAGAATTTCGAGCGCATGTCCTTCTCGCGCCGGCCGAGCTGGGGCGCGTCGACGGTGATGAAGAGGCCCTTGCAGCCGCGCGCTTCGGCGTGCTCGATGATGCGGCGCGTGATGTCGCGGTTCTTGTTGACGTACAGCTGCAGCCACTGCACCTGGTCGCCTTCTTTGGCGTCGACGATTTCGTCGAAGGAGCACGACGCGAGGGTGGGGATCATTTGGATGACGTTGTGCTTGCGCGCGCCGCGGGTCAGGACGACTTCGCCTTCCGGGTTGCCGAGCTTGCCCAGCGCGGTGGCGGTCACGTAGAAGGGGATAGAGACTTTGGTGCCCAGCATGGTGGTCGAGAGGTCGATGTTCTCCACGTCTTCGAGGATTCGGGGGCGGAACCAGATTTTGTGGAAGGCAGAGTGGTTCTCGCGGAGAGTCTGGTTGGGGTTAGTACTCGTCTGGTCTTGAAGGGGAGCACATCGCGTGGGGAAGTAGATGACACAAGAAAACTCACAATCTCATCATCCGCACCACTGGAATAGTAAGCCCAAGCGGTCTTCTTCATAACCCTCTTGGCCACAGCCTCGAAATCCATCAGATTGTAGCACTGCTCCAGAATGGGCATGCGGGCGATGCGAGCCTGCCTGTCCTCCTCCTCCGGGTCCGCGGCTTTCTCCTCCTTCTCGACGGTGCCCATGTCGACTTCTCCCAGGTGCTTGCTCTTGTCGAGGAATTTGTCCAGAGTGTCTGGCGGATGGATTGGCTCGTATTCTTCCGTCGCGTCTTTGCCTGCGTACTTGAGGATGATTTTGGGTCCGCCTGGGTGCTCGGGCATGAACTCGGTTACATCGTAGGCTGGGTGGTGAGAGTGTTGTTAGCATGGCTTTTTGGAAGATTGTCGTGGTGGTCTGTCACTGAGACTACATAGTAGATAGATATCAAAAGAACTCACCTCTCCCATGAATAATGACCCAACAATCATCCTTCGACCCGTGCTTTGCGACCTCCTCGCCGGTGAGCTTCACCTTTTGCGTATCATTGCTGTCGTGGTTCATTATGGCGGTGGCGTTTAGGAACCCTGGGAGAGAACCCAAAGAGAAACCGGGTTTATCTTTTTATGCTGCTTCTACTTCGTCCTGAAGTGTGTTTCGTTTTGTCTTCTGCTCTTCGCTTCCGGGAGATTGATGGTGTGCCTCAGACAAGAAGGATTGGGCAGCCAGGTATTCGCAGTCCAATGTTCCCCTGTGGTGGATGTTGCACAAAGAAAGGCGAAGGAAGTGAAGACAGACCCTCAAGCCTGTAGTCGAGAGAGCAAGAATACGCAATCCAATGTTAATCAGATCCGAGGTTGTCTCCAGTAGTTCAAACGAAGTCTCCCGTCTGTCGTATCGGAGATAAGAAACGCAGCCTGTACTAAAGATCTACAACAACGCAAGAAGAAGAAGGGACAAGAAAGCTGCGAGCAAAAAATATCTCAAATCCCCAAGTCTAACAATTAATCCAAGCACCACGTACACCCTCCCCATCTCCCTCCCCCATCTCTCCCCCAATGCCGAACGCAAAACACCTTCGTAGAGATATCGCCCTCGCCCCTCAATACCCCGAACAGCCGCACCACCCATCTCCACACGCCCACAGAGCCAATCGCGCGTTTCTGCTTATTACCGAGCCGCACAGCGAAGCGGGTGAAGCGGAGATGCGGTGTCGGGAGAAAGTTAGGGCGATGTCGGCCGCGGCACGGTAGATGGTCGAAGAATGGGACATTTGGAATCGAGGGAATAATCAAATTTAGGTGTTGGGGGATTGGCGATGAAGACGGTTGCTGATATCTAAGGAGCAATAATGCCGGGCAGAGGAACGTTAGCTGCATGTCTTTTTTTATTTCGGCGTCTTCGTACCATCTTTGCTTGAGAGATTTCGTCTCTTCGACTTAGATACATACATATACATGGACTGTTTCTGGTGATTCGTTTCTTATCTCTGAACATAGAATCAAACTGTGAGGTGAGAATGCGTTGACAGCGTTAGGCATGGGTGGCATTCATCTTTTAGACTCTAGGTATTTGTAAACAGACCAGATCTCATTCTCGCGCGTCTCATGACTTCAAATGCATGAAATAAAACCGTTCGGGTCGTAGAGTATTCTAGACCTCATCTTTCATCCTCCCCCCTCCTCTGCTACGACGACTTCAATCGCGCAGCATAGCGATGAAAGTGATGCCAGGTAGGCGTTGGCATTATCGTTGCTCTTCAGAGCTGCACACATGTAGATGGGTGTCTGGTTTCGCATCTCTTATCTTCCTCCATTTAAATAAATCCACGTCTTCCCGTCCTCGCTCCCGACGAGGAGTGCAGGTACCTATATGGAGTTAGAAGGGTGATGGTGATAGAGAGACACCTGACAAGGTAAGTTATACGAGGAGTGAAAAGCACTACTGGTGCCTCGAGTCGCTAGAACATATCACAGGCAAGTTGAATCTGGGCCGTATCATTGAGACTGGCAAGATTCATAGTTAACAGAACAAAATCAAAGAGAGGATCCAAGACAAGAAGAAATATCGCTTTTGCATTTCCATTTTCCAAACTGTGTTTTCTCGTAACGTTTCTTCCCATGTTCGCGCAAAAGCAAAAGCAAAAGCATGCATTGGTATCAAGTCGCAGCAAGCAAGCAAGCAAGCAAGCATATCAAAAAACTCTCATTCGTCATGTAACATCATCACCAGGCCTTCCTCGCCTGTCCGAAACTCCCCAACTCCAACAGGTCTCGCGATCATCAAGATTAAGAAGCCTTCGAGCAACCCGAGCAAGCGCACTTGCCCGGCTCGCAGGGACACTTGCCATCAACGCCGCCGCAGTTGCACTTTGTCTTCTTCTGGCCATCCACCTCGACGAACTCCATCTCCGCCTCTTCCGCGCTGCGCGTCGTCGACTTCTCGTCCGGGTTCTTCGGGCAGCTGCTGCAGCCGCACTTGCCGGGGGCGCACTGGCACACGCCGCCCTGCGCGCCGCAGTTGCACGCCGTGCGGTCGGTACCCGCCACGTTGTGCAGGTTGAGGTCGCCCTCGCCTTGCTGAGGAGCTTTGCCGGATTTCAGACCCGCCAGGTGGCGCGCCTCGTTGTGCACGTCGAGGACCTGCTTCTGGCCCTGGGCGTAGAAGGCGCGCACGCGCTGGCCGGTGGGGGTTTCGGCCGCCTTCTCGAAGTAGGAGGACAGGCCGCGCCAGCCCTGGTTGGCGCGCGCGGAGATGCCGTACTGGTGGTCGAGGGCCTGGGCCTTCTCGCTGGCCTTGAACTTGTTGTCGAAGTTCTGCAGGGTGGTGGTGAAGCGGTTGCTGACGCCGTGCTGCTGGTCGAGGGCGATGGCGCGCTCGATCGCCTTGTCGCTCAGCACGTACCCGTGCGCCAGATACTCGGCGAAGATGCGGCTGCGCGGCTTGTCCTCCTGGCTCAGGTCGTCGACGTTTTCGTCCGGGTGCGCGGTGCGGCCGCCGGCGAGCTCGTCGAGGGACGCGGCGGATGTGACGTGCACTTGGTTGGCGCCCAGTTGCGTGTTGTCGAGGAGGAGGGCGGTCTTAGCGGCGGTCTCCTTCTCGAAGGTCACGGAGGCGGATTTGGTGGTGTCTGCGGCGCCGGAGTCGTTGGTGACGGAGAGGGTGGAAATCTTGCCGCTGGGAAGAGAGTGTTAGTGATGTGATGGCACTTGTTGTGTTGGGTACATGTGCACACCAGAAGCTGAAGAAATCCCTGACCTCCTTCTCGGTGGTGTCGTGGTTGATGCCCTTGACGTGGACGGTGTTTGACATGATTGTGAACTGTTTGTGGAAGTGTTGGTGGATTGAGGGTATGTGAATGGTAAGGTAAGAGGTTGGTGAGTAAAGCAAGGTGAGTTGACGAAGTTTATGAGAGGGTGATGTTGGATTGTTGAATGACTTATTACGAGGAGGACAAGTCCACTTATAAACAAGAATGCGGTTGCGCTCTTTGTGCCTCAAAACACTCCATGTACGTCATCCGTGGCGGAGCTGGCAGCCAGGTGGAACGTTGCCCCTCATTCGCTAAAAATTGAAACACAGCCCATTATTTGCAGAGGCGATTCACACTACAGGTATACAGGCTGGCACATTCTAGAACTACCACTCCACTACGCAAGTCTAATCATTGCATTCGTTAATTCTACTGCCTGCTGGTTAGGCTGCGATAAATCAACCAATCAATCAATCACAGAGTCACATGTTTGCCACTTGCAATCTTACCACGAGCAAGAAACAAGATACTTCCAAGGCAGAGAACCAATGCATAATTACTACCAGAAAAAAACGAGATAAATGCCAAAATCATGTCATGCTTTTTGTGTTTTCCTTGCAGTCCTGCTCTTAGCTCTTCTTTGCGTTCCCTTAACGCACCTGTCCTTCCAACGCCTCATGCTATCAATCAATCATGGCAATCTACTGTAAAAATTGTAGCTGCTGTATCCGCTTGAGAAAGATCTCTCTAGTTGCCGTTGACAGCCTTGGCCTTGGCCTGTCTCCTGACGCGAACGGCGTCGGCGAGCTGCTCGAGAGTCTCGACGGTGGTGTCCCAGTCGACGCAAGCGTCGGTGATGGAGACGCCCTTCTTGAGGCCGGCGGGGCCCTCGGCGGGGACCTTCTGCGCGCCCTCGTTCAGGTTGCTCTCGATCATGACGCCGACAATGCCGTCCTCGCCGGCGCGC